>QNGE01001590.1:87180-152004 GCA_008508345.1 Paragonimus westermani
CGAGTCCAACGTTCGTGCGAGAGCAGCCTGTTGACCTATCTGTTTCAGAGTACGAACGTTGAAGGCACCTATATTAATTTGCGTTCTAGATCGAAGCACAGGACGAGGGAGGTTTGGGACTGAGTGACGAGAGCTGGGACTTATCGGCACGGTGTTGTTATGATTAATTATATCTGCTGTGGGACCTGCAGAGAAGTTATCAGAATTAGGGGTCGGTAGGGGCCTGAGACGTAAATTTGTTAGGACAACTGGGAGAGGTCAGCAGTAGCATGTTTCCGCTTATACACCCTGCTGTACGCAACAGATAGGGCGACCCGGTTTATACTGCGAGACGGCCGACGCAGTATTGGATTGTTAATATTGTGAGGATTCATGGTTGTGTGTGGGCTGAGATACTGCCAGGACGCCCAGACCTAGACAGGAGGACGATTAGGGTTCTCAGCCAAAGTCTTTGGCTCAAAAGCCTGTACCGCAAGGCGGCGGGTGGGTAGCGGTGTACCAGAAATGGTACGTTTTTCGGGAAAAGATGCCAACCATCTTCCAACCCCCAACCTGGAGGACTAGGAGACTGATTAGCCAAACCTCTACCTATTGGCCTACCTGGTATGAGTAACTCTGTTCAGTTTAGCCCAAAAGTTCATCGAGATGCGCAAGCCGTCGCACCACGTCAAGGTCCAGTTCCCTTACCGTCCCCTTCTTTTTTCCTTCTCTCTTTCCCTATACCGGATTTGCTCTTCTTCATGGTTTTGTGGCAGTTAAGCATTAGTGTGAACCACTGATGTATTGCTGTCTATGGTGATGATGATGATGTTAATGATGATGATGATGATGTTGATATTGATGATGATGGTGATGATGATGATGATGAAGGTCCAGTCCACCGACTAATAATCTCCTCAAGGTATCTAGCAAGAGACTGAGGGGAATACGAGATCCGCAATGTTCGAAATAGCAAAAAATAATGATTGAACTAGAAGCCATTATCACCCTATACGTAGTCAACGCCGTTATCACGGCGAAGCCAACTCGCAGAGCCACGAAGCCATTCAAATGAGAACTAAATTTATGGGTCATTACCTAGTGCAAAAACTAAAAAAGTTGCAAACAGATCACACTTTTCGGGTAGCACGAACGAGTGAGCAACGAGGAGGTTAAGAAGCGAGTGTTTGACAGTTGTTGTCAAGCGAGTTCGTTCATTCAGTCTTCGCATTTCCACCGACTTAGATGGTTCAGTCATGTGTTAAGAATATCAGCTTGTCGCCTGCCACACACGTCATAGACGAAATAATGAAGGATTGTCTCCGTCACTCACACGAAGCCGACATGGACCTCCTACTTAGTGAAAGACTGACTGACCTCGATTACGCTGACGACAAGGTGTTGCTTTTTGAAAACTTTCAAACAGCACACACAACGCTAGAGGCTATTTTGCGTTCTGTTAAACGCTTGGCAGCCTCGAAATGCGAAGTGTTTATGCGAGATTGCTGTGATTAGGTAGATTTGATGTTAGATAATGTAGTCATGGAGGTTGTTGACCCATTTGGATAATTAGGAAGTTGCACCAATGGAGGCGGCAGGTGGTTGACAGTGAGCGTGTAGAGAATGAAGTAGAAATGCGTTTCTCTAAGGCTAGGGTGGTGTTCGCTAATCTGGAGCATCTCTAGCGACAGATGTATCTCTCTGAATTTTAGGGGTGGTGTATGTCAGACAACAGTGATGGATGTATTACTTTACGGAAGCTACACTTGGCCGCTCAGGGTGGAGGACATGAATTGTTTCCAGGTATTAGAGCACCGATGTCTGCGTTCGATCGCTCATATCGGGTAGCATCAACGAATGAGCAACGAGGAGGTAAAGAAGCGAGTACGTTCATTCAGTCCTCGCATTTTCACCGACTTAGATGGTTGAGTCATGTGTTAAGAATATCAGCTTGTCGCCTGCCACACCGAGCACTCCTTGCCGACGCTGCGGCCGACTGGTGCAACTTGCGAGGTGAACAGATGATGACCTGGCGTAGACAAATGAAATCGTTCCCGAAGAGGCTGACCACTGTAGATCGAGTTCTTCTCCCAGGCTGCGGTCCTCGCGACTCACAGAGTCGGTGGCTGGAGACTCTAGGTGAGATGGCGGCTAATTGAGCTCATTGGCGTGAATGTTGTCGTTGTTTGGCCGAGTTGTCTATGAAGTGAGTGCATTTAATGACGCGGGGGTAGTGAAAGCCGTATTGAGGCTGTCTCGCTGATGACGCCTTACTCTCACTTGCAGCTCGGTTGTTTGTTTGCAAGGTGTAGGCACTTTGATGTTGAAAGTGTGAATATGGATGTAGCTATTTTTGGTAGTTAGATTTCTTTCTTCCTCGTTACTTCTTTTAATTTTCTCTTGCTCTGTAGAATTTGCTTTTTCCTCTTAGCTATGTAGCAGTTAGGCACTATTGAGTACCACTGCTATATCGTTGTCTCTGAGGATGGTGGTTGATAACAATCATCAGTCCCACTAACCGGCGCTTTGGTTCAAGTAGCCTGTTGCTTCAACAGCTACGCTAAATTTCCTGAGGGATTAAACGGCAAGAGGAACTGGAAACCAATCCTGAGGTCAGGCAAAATAGCTAGCATTTTGTAAAATTAGATAAGCCATTGACTGCTGTACACATTTATCTGGAATGCAGTTCGTAATCCACAACGTAATTTTCTGTGGTGTCTGCAAGTGGGCAGGCATCACCTAACCGCATTACTCAACGAAGCAACTGCGCTCTACTTATCTGGTGACCAATTCGTTTGTCTGACCATCCTGGATGTTACCCAGCTGCTGGTTTTCAGGACACTTTCTGGTGAGGTAGACACTAGACTGTCGCAAAGACCGTGCTGCCTATAACACCTTGTAAGTCTGTAATTACCTGTATGTAACCACTCAGTTTAATTCCCCCGCGTTCCGATACGAGCTAAATTTCCACATAACTTGTTTCCTGATTTTTTACTAACTACTTAACTTTACCAATGAATTTACACTGTTAATAAACTTGACTGTGAAACTTCATTCATGATTTTGCGTTGGTATGCAACTGAAGCTGATTGACCGGTTTTCCTTCTATTGCTAAAGTTGGGAATACACTTAAAGGTGAACACCAATATCACATGGTGTATAAAGTCAGTTATTGATATTTCAGGACTTTCAGTTCCAGTGCAAATCTCAGTAAGCATGATAACAAGCAGCTCCGATCTGCGGTTGGAAACGCATGTCAACTAGCCAAATTTCAATAATGCAAAATTCTTTTATGGTCTGAAGTATTCCTTGAAGTCAAAAGGTGTAATAATTCTGGGGCACATTAGGGCAGCCCGTTTATTGAAAATCAACGAGAAAGTCTACTATCGGTTAATGCTACTTAAAACGTGAGACACCTAAAACCGTCTACAAATAAACTACGCAAAAATCATACATGCCAATACTTAGTGGTTGTTTTATCTTTGATTCGCTCAACAAGGAAACCAGAATAAAATCTGGTGAGAGTAAAGTTAGAATTTTAATTCACTGTTGAACTGTTGTTTCAGCATTTGGTCAGTACACGAACGGCTTATTATGTCCCAATTCAAACCTGTTGGTAAACGTTTCCTGCGATTTTTTCCTCCTCGATGTATGTGTGCCCACAGATCTGTGCTCTGATGTAACAAGAGAAAACGGAGTGGGATCAACTGACGACATTTGCGGTGATGGTGTTGGTAACTCGTTTGACCTAGATCCGGAATCTGTTAGACATGCTCTGCACGAGTTTGTCCAGCGCTATACTGATGTGAAGAGAGATATGGAGGATGCACACGCCCAAATCCAGTCGCTTCAATCCCGACTACACGAACAAGCTGAGCAAACGGAACAGTGGGCGCACAGGTTGCATCAGCTTCAGCAGGCCCTGTGCGATGCCGAAGCAGGTTAGTCAACCACTATGAGCAACATGTCATCAAAACGACCTGACGAAATTTTCATTCGTAGTTCATCTATGGTGCACAAATGATAACTCCCGATAACTACATGAGAGGTACCACTTAAAAGGTGATGCATTCTTCACACTCTTTTCGGATGGTTTTAAATATTTACCCTTATAAGATTTCTGCTAGTGTACGGCCGTAGTGGATATTTTCGAAGATACGAGTTAGAACCACCAAAGTACTCCGCATATCTATTTTGGAACTGCAGATAATTACATCAAGGCACTTGTTTATCTGATGCAATTAGGTACAAAACATGTTAAACATACTCCTATTTTTTGTGAATAATCGCTCTGTACGACTACACACCAGTGAGCAAGAACAATCGACATTACCCACTTGAGGTGGATCGAGCACGAAAGGACAACTTATGTATGTTTATTACCCAATAAGTAACATCAAGAGCACTCTTGAGGTACCTCGTTCTTCTGTATAGAGCGCATACTTGTGATACATGAAACAGCGAAAAGATGTCCACTAAATTACATTCTTTAGTGTCCAACTCGCTGTTTCTCATGCTACGCGCGCGCTCGCGTTTGTGAATCAGAATTCCGGTTCACAACAGCCCCGGTTCTCGATCACACGTCGTGTACACTCCTGCCCAGTTTGTGTATGACCGACGCCATCTGGCAGTGGTTTCCGCCTGCCATCCCTCGTCCGTTGATTTTATTTCGCTGGGCGATGGCTAGTCCGATCGTTCGTGTTGTTCTCAATCTATTTAGTGTGGGCTTTGACCATATTCTATGACCGTGTCAAGACGTTCCTCCAATTGTTGAGATAATCGTGCCCCCGATCTGGTTATTCGACCGATTTTCCCTGCCATGTCTCGTCCGTTGGTCTGATGCACATGGACGATGACTAATCCGGTTTTTCATGCTGTCCCCGATGCGCTCGCTTTGGACTTTTGGACACACCTCCCTTCTGCGTTGAGGTGTCCCTTCGACAGTTGGAATATTGGCACCTCCGGTTTGACAATACACCACAATATAGGAACTAAACGTTTTGGCTAAGTTCGATGTACTAGAGGGACAAAAACACTAGCTGCTTTAGTGTTAAGGCCAGACATTGCATCCTAACGAGTACACGTTTACCGTAAAGTGTGATCGAATTGGAGATGGAGCAGCAGCAGTGCCAACATATTTTGATGTTTTATTTTGTTTGTGTGTGCGCAAAAATTTTGGACAGCACGCGATCGTGTTTCACGGATAATCCCTGCAACCATTCTCCTGTTAGCACAGAGCTTGTGGCAGCATGCAAATATCAGTTTTTCTGAGTCTCTATTAGTTAATTTATGGACAAGACTCGTCAGTATGATGAAGAATGCCAGTTTGCTCAGGTTGATGACATTGATTAGCCGTAACCGTTTGTGAACGGCTGAATAACCTATTATCGATGCGTTCATCCAATCCAATCTCTTTACATATCCTGTTTATATGCCGTTACGAGGAGTAATTTCTTCGGTTCTAAGGTTCAGTCAGGAATGGCAACAAACCATTACACCTACATATATGCCAATCTTGTGCCTTTCTCCCGAAAAATATTTGTTCTCTTTTACCACACTAACTGCACTGTTTGATTTCCATCCCACTATACTGGAATAAGCGCTGTTCGATGGGTTGCCGTATTTTCACCCATAATCTCTTCCACATTGTAGCCACACATGCCTTTTCTTCCGCCCCCGTTTTCCCCTCACATGTTCTGCTTTATTCTATCTGTCGAATCTTTTACCATCCTGGTCAACTCGGTTACTCTGCGTTAAAGTCGACTGATCTTTAACGGAACAACAGTCCGTCGCTGACTACACTAGACTGACATAGTAAATCTTCCCAGTTCTCCTTAGAATAGATCTTCGGAGTGCACAACGAAAAATTGGGAAACTGTGTTCAAATCACGGTTGCGGCATCCGTTTCTTCGGATTTCAGGAAAGCCCTCACAAAGTTAACGATGTTTCAGACAGAGACTGTGGAAACCGTGTACAGAGCTAAACAAATTCCGGCAAATTGTAAACGTGCACAAAAGTGTATACAACCTCCACATACCACTGGAATGAGACATTTAATCCGAATAGGCTTAAGTTGTGACCAAGCTGGTGTGGTCCAAAACAACAGATTGTTTGTGTGGTTTACACGGGGGCAGAAATAACACTAATCCAGAATGAGTCCAGAAGATTAGAGCGCTGGGCGGAACAGGCCGAGGGCATCTCTGGCTAGTCTCCTCACTCCTTTGTGTTAGCATTGCAAACTTGCAAAATACTACCTGAGTCAGTAGGCTGAAAACCATCAGCCAAAACTGACCTCCGCATTTGCACTTCACCTTTAAAATTCAGTAATGCACCTGACGCAGATGACCTCGAGCGGACAATGTTCAAAGAGGGTGGGCGTGCTTTAACAAATGTCTTGAATTGGTCTTCTTCCTTCCTCTCTTTTCTTCTTGGCTACGTCTGTGTTCTTCGTCATGGTTGTATGATTGTGACATGCCGACGCGACCCCCTAATATAATGCTGATTTAATCATGATGACAATGATTATGACAACGATAACGATGAAGCTTCGCGATAAGTTGAGCATTCACCGTTTAGTGAACAAAGCTGATCCACGCAAATGGGCTACCAGTGTCTACTTTTTGACAAGTGACTGCTGGCTGCTATTCTGGGGGAACAATCTTGATACCTAGTAAAATCGTTCACACGATATTCTAGCCGGAGGACTAGCCTCTTGACACCTAGTCCTTGCGGTCTCTTTGAGATATGAGTGTGAAAGTTGACTAGTCACAGAGAATAACTCGCCTTCATAAATCATCACTTCACCTCCAGCGCCTATTGGCTCGGTTCAGTATCGCATTTATAATCGTTGAACTTAAAAGTGGAATGCTTCTTGGGAGCCGGGAGCACAACCTTTTAGTATTCAATTCTTGTCACCATGTACACATAAAATCCGAAAGCTGATATAACTCATCCACTGTCAGTGCGCTGGCAGATGAATTAGCTGCCACGGTCCGAAAGAGAAGCTGATCCCCCTTAACTGGTTGTTTATATGGTTGCTGCTTCAGTAGCTATCCCTGTAGCTATCCCTGATCCTCACACCCTAACGAATTCTCCGGATAACTTTGACTTAGTTGTGACCTGTTATGGAGGTATACATATTAACAACTTTGTTGCCACTTGCCTGACGAAAATCCGATCACATGGATGTTTCAGAATGGAACTGCTATCCAATAATATCTTGAATCGGAATGGGTCACACAGAGTGAATATTGGGTCATGCGACTATCAATTACTGCAGTTACTACGGTAGTGGGACTACGCAATTAAAAAACAAAAATGGTGTTCTATTGGCAACTGTGCCGTTCGCCTTCCTTCCGGAATTTTCCCACTATTACGGGGAACATTTCGCTTCATGCGTGGATCCAACAGCGAGGTAGAGAATATTGCCTGTCACCTGCGCTGAGTTAACTGTTGTTTGTCTGGCTAACAGCAGTAAAATCTCGACAATAAGGCTGTTCACTGTATCGACACGTTTGTCTGTGAGTGAATAACGTAATGCTGTAACCACTTTACATCTAACAAGTAACGCTTGATGAAATCCTCAATCGTCTCCCCAATGGAATATTGAACTATGTGCACCTATGGATTTGCTTCCTTGAGTATGACTCACGAATACCATCAATGAAGTCGTAGTTCTGTCTGTTAAAAAAACAAACGTAAATTAAGTGTAACAGGGAAGAATAGTACAACATAGTTTCGTTCATTGTGGGATTAGGGGACCAAGCAGTTGAAGCGTACCGTTGACGGTGGCACGCTTGCTGATCCGAGGCCGTTCTAAGAAACAGTGCGTTCGGTCACTTAGCCTACAATTTGACAGGCCATACCATTCGACCGTATTCGATGAGGCAGTTCAAGGGTCTCCTAGTACAAGGCTGTCATTTAGGTTATATAGAGAACAGGAACACCCAATCACAAATACTTTTGGTGGACAAGTCTTGAATGCGTTTATTCTGGCATTTAGTAAACTAATTGGGATAGCTCGGCAGGTCGAATTAGCCAACACTGGGTGAAATCGTCTTAGTGGACAGAAACCTGCAGCAGGAGTACAACCTAGATGAACCAACTCGGGTAGAACTGCATAGGACGTGTAAACATAGAAGTCGCTGCGGAATGGGCCCAGACGCGGACGCACAATTGGCAAAGGCAATGGCGAATGAGGCAGTACAGACTGTTTTGTTGTGCGAATTTCATATATACAGTACGCAATAATCCCCTACAGAACACACTGATAATTCAACCAACTGGTTTAACTTTCTCTTCATTTACTGTGTTTGCGTTTCTTCTCAAAAAGTGATTTCTGCACTAGGCAATGTTTAATGTAGCAGGGTTCTTACTGAAGAAGAACAAACGTTTAAAGTGAAAATGAGTAATTATTGGATAACGATACAATTCTTTTCGGGGTATCGTACGCTATTCTACTACTTAACATTTGCATTTGTGTACAGATAAGAAGGGAATCGACGGACGGCTCTCCAACACACAGACTGCTCTCATGCTACAGGAGGAGACGTTACGTAAAAACGAACGCGACCGAAAACAAATGGCTGAGAAAATAAGCATGTTGGAGCGACAGCTAGCTGCTTCTGAATCCGCGCGACGTGATTATCAAGTAAGGATAACTGTTTGTTCTCCCTTCTTAATCATCCTCATCGTCATCACCGTAAGAGCAACAACGAAAATGACATAAATGTCAATAACATAACATCAGTGATTCACGTTGAGTTTAACTGGAAAACAATCATGTAAATAGGAAGCCTTATTTCAAAGAGCAAAAGGAAAGAAATGGAACTTGATTCTTCCTCGAAGCCCTTAAGTCTAGATTCAGACAATCAACGACAAGACACCTACACCACACAAGTAATCTCCCGAATTATCAGTATGAGTCGTACGAACGTTCAAGAGTGCCACCCTGCTATTTTCACTGTTTACTGTTAAGAATCCCACTTATCATACGAGTAATTCATATGAGCAGCGGCGGCATTCACGCTGGTGAGCAAGATTAGCCGATATATCCCCTAATGTTGCAAACTAGATGCCAGGTAGTTTTGAGAGTCGGAACTTGAGCGACGGACACGTTTACTTTATTGTACGACACTCTTCGACACTTTCCCCTGATATGAGTTAACCAGGCTTGATATATATAAAAAGGCTATTGAGAATGTAAGCCACTTATTTATGGAACAAAAGGTAAAAGAGGTCTCCTATAACACTATAAACGACACCAACACGAAAAACTGGCCAGGGTGGTTAGAGATCGTTCACTGTTGAGCAAGTAAACCGGGGTTGTTATTTTTCGTTTACACCATACAATCACGGGACGTGCGGACAAACAGTCGGACAGTGCAGATCATGTGGACTTTCGTAAAAACTCAGATACAATATGTAACTCTAAGTTTGAAACTGTTTTACAAATCATACCACGAGCAGGCCAATGAAATCTCCAGGTGGATACATTATTTCTAACTTACTAGTGATTGCTTTTGTTCCCCTTCCAACAGACTGTTTAGTTAAAGATCAGTCACTTGTTGCCCAAACTTTTGAAACAGTTGTTAAAAATGTAAAAATGATATCAGATTTCACATGCAATTTAACCGTTTTCCAGGAGAAATTGAGCAGAATACGCCAGTGTGAGGCTCGTCTGGAAGAAGAGCAGCGTCTCGGTCGGCGCGCAATGGAAGAGGCAGAAAACCGTGTAACACAACTGGAAGTCACCCGGCGTGCCTTGGAAGGTGAACTTCAGCGAATAAAGATGTGTTTAATGGACAAAGAGAATGAAAACCAAACGCTTCAAGACCGAATAGCTAATCTATGCAAACAGATACAGGTTCGAGTCATTTCTAACGACCGATGAACTCATGGTCAGAGATTTTGTACATTGTACTTACACGGTAGCAGGACACGATTAACAAGACAGTTGGTGTTTCCACTCGGGGAAATCAAGCAGCCTTATAGCTACAAAGAAGCTTACGTGACTAAGCGTTTGCGTGTGATTATTCGGTCGTGCTTAGCGTGAGGTCAACAGCGCAGCGGTTGTCACGGTTGCTCTATGAAAGCATGGCTGTAATCCAAATTCCGGTCGTAGTAAGGCTATGCACTACTGACGAGCTCTAACGGGAATGCAGTTGTAGGCTGCTAGCTAAAATCCGTGGTCAGTTCCGAGCAATGTTCAAGTTACACCAAAATTTCTTGACCAACATGGATAGCTCATGAGTACTCAAGAATTTCGGGTGCAACTTTTGCGTTCAGCTAGATTTCTCAGACGGCCCATTCAAAAAATAACCATTAGACTCTTTTTCTTGAAGGTCTCTCCAGTTTTCCTAATTCAGTTCTCTGGCTTCTGGTAGAGATCATCAACAGCACAGAACTTTGTCACGAACAATATTTGAATGCTGGTATACGTTCTAATTCAACATTTTCACTTAACGAAGGTCAGGTTGCTAGGTAATGAGCTTCATCTAAATGAATAATCGTTATATCCCCTGATGAAACAATCAGCCAACTAAGTGTTGCTCACCAGTGACTGCGGCTGAAAGATTAGATGTGACAACCAGATTTTTTGTTTACTTATTTCCAATTATATCACTGGGTTCCCGCCTCATGCTTGAATCTGGAAAAGAGACCTCAGCTTAGTGAAGTGAGCTGAATATGCATAGCGTCCCCTCATAGACGGATAAATAATTCACACACGATACTTGAGAGACTGACTCTTCGTAACAGTCGTAAGTTTTGATTGTAGTCTGCTCCAGCGACTTATTTCTGTTTGTATCAAGCTCGAACATACACTTAGCCAGTTCAGCTCTAACGAACTAAGCTGCAAGAATATGACAGAAGGAAGGCTACTATAGGCACTACTCCAAAATCCCAATAGAAAACTGTTTCGTAGCAACAATTTGTTGATGGAAGATACGTAATTATTTCAGCCACGCTTGCCATTATTTGATATATACCAATCCCGGGAGGAGGAACCTCTAAGAGCAACAAGACTAAACCAAATCCATGTGGTCTAGTAAAACATGAGGGTACTTTCACAACCTTCTTTGGCCAGATATGTTTTGACAAGTTAACAGCCGTTGTTAAAGAAATGTCATGGTCATCCAGTGGCAGATTTGTCTGATTTATTTAGAACGGCAGCTGGGTCAGTTGTATTCCACTCGCACTAATCTATAACTCATGCACTTACGTCACTCATTCCGAAGGATTTGGAATCGAAATCCCAGTCGTTGCAAGTAACCGTGGACCGACTGAGCGTGGCCCTGTCTAAGTCAGAAGAGCTGGAAAGCGCAAGCAAAGACAAAGTGCAACAGCTCAATATGAACCTGAATGACCAAAATCAAACAATTCAAGTTCTACAGGAACGACTCAGCTGTACCCAGAAGGCGTTGACCGGATCGGAACAAGACAGGCGAATCGCGCAGGTGGGGCCAATGAATGGGATTTTATCCTGCACTCATTTATAGTGTCATATAGTACTGCCACCTTAATTATATGACATTTTTAATGAATGATGCGGGAAGTGGCAATTTAATTAGGTTCATGTGAAGTCTGAGGTTTTGCAGTAGCAACATGATGTCTGACAAAGTTTTTCTTTATTTAACCCGAACACTGTCCAGGAACGTCTGGATAATGCCAAAGCTATGATTCATGAACAAAAACATCAGAATAAGCAGCTCAGTGATCGTCTGCAATGTCTTCAAAACGAGTTAAGTGAGGCGGATATCCGCAAAACCGAATCGGAGAACCAGAGCAAACATATTAATGGTATGTTGCATAAGCATCAGCAATCCGAACTGGAAATCAGCAAGAAATTGCAAGCGGTAAGTTACATTTAGTTTGCTAACTATGTGCCGATCCTATGGTATCCGTGTAAATGATAGCAATTGTTGTCCAAATAATGGGGAAACACCCTTATTCAAACATATATCTGGGGCTCCAACATACTTATAGTGTATATGAATATGGAATTCTTGGTTAGAGTTTGGGGTCTGCCCTTCATCAATAACTCCTCTAATGCGCTTGGGACCTTCAAAACTTTAAACACCAGGAAATTACTGTAGTTACGAGTTGTGACTTTTCAATTCAATTTTGATCGAGTAAATCTGGATCCCGCCGCACGTGTGAATTACAGGTTCCCGATCACAACGGATCGTTAGCCACATACGAAGTTGCCTGAAAATGTCATGTTCCACCAATAGTTAGCAAATCCTGATGGTTTTACTACATTTGGAATGTCTTAGAGAATCGTTACTAATCGATTACACTGGCGACCACAAAATGGCATGTAGTGTGCATTTGAAAAATCATCTACAAACTAGACAACGCTGGGAAATCACTGGCAGCTTGAATAAATTCCCCAGAATACCATATGTACAAGTATGCTAGAACAAACAGGCCTTAATCGTAGACTTCAATTCTCGAGCCAAATGCCGTAGGTAATGCTCTAAAACCTTAATCGTCAAACTATGCCGGTTATAAATGAATCAGCCAGTTAGACTGCTTGAGGTGTTTCTTATAAGTCACTGTTAGCCTATACGTAAAACACTGTTGTATAGTAACATCGGACCTAGCGGAAGACTTCGTTTTTTCACGCTTTCTTATTTCTGATATCTCGGGCTGAATTTTCAAGGAATGCAAATCTGAGCGTCTTCACGGTGAGAATTTCGTTATGAACAGTGGAGTTGTCGTTAGGGTCTTATACGACAAAGTGCATGGACTTAGTGTGGACTATTCCCCCACAATTCAGTGCACATGTTTTACTTACCAACCCAAATTCGGTGGTACATCTTATTTGTAGGCAAAAACCTGACGTAAATCACGCTCCCGCTTCAAGCACTGGCGACCAACTCAATTGTAAGGCATGCCCCTCAGCCTTCAGACCGGTCTACCCGACTCCATCAGGTTAATTAAAATCTAACATGGTTAACGTGATTAGTCTGAGAAAATAATGAGGGCTGTCCGGTTAACATACGGTAAAACGATTACTTTTATTTTTTGGAACAGAAATTTGGCAGACAATCTGAATGGGTTGATTGGTTTACTGACATTTTGGATGATATTAAGCGTTCCGAATTTCCACAAATTATCCACCAAACTCCAAAACAGATAGTTCATGAGAAGCAGGAACTGCAAGAGCGTGTGACCAGTTTGCAACGCTTGCTTGCTGATACCGAAACAGCACGTGATCAGCTAGCCAAATCCAGTAACCACTTGGAGAAGGATCGTCAGAGTTTGCGTCGGCATCTGGAAAAAGTGGAACGAGAAAAGAACCAACGAGAGGAACTACTGAGCAGAGAAAATCTGGATAGGACGGAGCTGGAAATCACTCTTCGACGATTAGAGGAAGAAAATTTGGATCAAAAGAGACAAGTACAGTACTTGCAGGTTCGTGGCCTCAAAGTGGTAAACCGATAGCTTTAAAAGTGTGACATCTGAAACACAGGCACGTGTAACTTTTTCCCACAGTGATTGCACCCACTCATTTAGGAAACTTTTTTCTACGTGCAAACTTTGGCTGCTAACAATACTTAGCTTTTAAAACTATTGGTTCTGATCAAAGGTTACAGTGATCATCGTCATCATCGACGTCGCAACGGCGATGAGCCTGTACAGAACGTGATATGATTTGAGCCGCTGCTGACCTCAACAATGCTGTAAAATAGCCTGAAAGAAGAAAACGTTGTTGAAAAGGTTAAAAATAATAATAAAATAAGAATTAGCGGAAGAACTAGAAATGGTGAGAAATCAGGTACGCCGTTGACTACGGCACACTGCATCTCGGGCGACGTTTCTACGCGACGATTTGGGCGATCACACACACATAAGATGACACTTGTGTTGTTAGAATCATCCGAACGTTGAGTTTAATAAATGATAAGCCAGTTCGCTTGTTTGGTCCTGTCAAATTCAGCGCACTTATTTGAAAACTCAAACTCGATCTTTTGTGAGTAATCATAAGTGACAATGCATAATGTTATTCCTTCGAGGTTGCCGGGATCTTGAAAATTTCGTACAGACCTATCGGCAGACAAATATGCTTCACAATGCTGACTTATGAGATGAACGCATCCGCAGAGTGCATACCCAGCTAATGATATTAATTGGTCACACTACAATTGAAAACACTTCGTACGGATTTTTGAATGCTACTAATTTTAAAAAAGGTAACCTTTAAAGAGCGACAGAACACATAACTAAGTAAAAAGAATTAGGATGACTGACTGATATTTCTCGTCAACATTCATCTTTGTGTATCAGACAAGACTGGGGGAGATAGAACAAATGCATGCGCAACGACTGATTGAGGCTTCGAAACAAAACCGTGCTGAAACCGAGCTGGAAATGGAACGACTTCGAAACTGCCAGATACAAGCTGAAAGAGCTCTGGAGGCTAGAGAGCGCGCCCATAGACAACGAGTTCGGGCTTTGGAAGAGCAGGTTTGTTGCAAGAATTTTAACATACTTCCCCATGTACTGATATGTATATGGTTATGCAAGCCCAGGCTTGATGACGCTTTAGTCACTGACCATTTTTATTGTATTTCGTAGTTTCTTCATATTTTGGTCTGCATTGATGAACATCCACACTGCTTATGCAATTGAGTGAGGACTTAGTGCTCACCGTTCATCCAAACCGGTTCATCCACAACTCAGTGTACTTCACTTGAAGCGGAACAATCAAGATGATTGTGATCTGTTTCTCGTTCAATGTACCGTTAGTCAACGTTCCGATGTTAGACTAATTTCACCCACTAACCTTGGCTTACTCAGTATTCCAGTTTCCTGAAGAAGGGTCGTGAAGCTTTTTTCATCAGTGTTTTAGCAGCTGCAATACAGCATAGACCAGTCTGTATTAGTTGGTCTGTCCCCTCCAGGTTACACTAAGTATGTTCACTGGGGTTTGGACCTGATGACCATGGCGGTCCAAAACCTTCAAGATGAATGTGCACATTGTTCAAAAAAGTAGACCCACTTAACATAATCCCCGGTGGACTGTGTTTTGGGAGGAATGCAAACTACCGTAAACACCGAGATCTAGCTTTCCGAGTTCGCCCTTATTCATTACACCACATTACACCCCGGTATACACGGACACACAGTTGTGTTTGAATGAGCATATTGTAAAGTCGTTCCCAAGCGGATTGCACTGTCTTTCCCATACACGTTGCTTGTAATCATTTTTCAGTAAGAAAACCACGGGACACTTCTTACTATCCTGTCTTGACATTAACAACTGGACAATATTAATTCAATTTGTAGCCCCGCAGTGACATTGTCAACACAGTCACGACTTGGGCAATTCAAGTATGGTCATTTGCGTTGCGAAGACCCACCAGAAAATACTTCACTAACGTTTATCTTTTCAGGCTTCGTTCGTCAAAACAATTTTTATAGTGGAATGTTTTTAAGTGATCAGCTTATCAACATTTCTTTACAAGGTGGTCAAACTTAAGGTGAAGGTGAGTATGTACACTTTGTTCTTTTTGTTGGTCAGTGTTCTTGTTCAGGGTGTTTGTAAACAACCCTTTTTACTTGAACGTTCTTCGGATTCATCGACAGCGCTTGTTCGAATTACGTGTCGAAGTTTGTCTTAGACCAATCAGTTGGATCAATTGAAATAATGGGACAGGTTTCAGCCAGTTAATAAGTACGCTCATTTCGACCAACTCAAAACTGGATCGAGTGATTGATCAGCCAGTATTGTTACCGATTTTCATATTCCAAAGCATCGTGCAACTGGCTTGCAACACGAGCTTACAATTCTAGTTGTTTCATAACACTTGTCATACTACATACCGTTTCATGTCACTAAGTCGAACTAGTTCACCAAATTCTCAAATCACATATTAATCTGTCATAGTTTAAGACATCATGGCAATCACAATCGACTACGGCAAGTCAACAATAAACGGCATTAGTAAGTAGTTTGGAAAATTTGTTAACTCAGGAGAAACCCAGTTGTGAAAGCCCTGGGCTCCGGTTAGGTTCGGTCAGCGAGACAGAAATGGGTGTGTGACCAACCTCAAGTGTTGCATACCAAGACTCCTGACATGGCCACATACTTCAATTAGTCGAGCGTTTGCCTCGTTTTGTGTATCCTGTTTCTGTCACTGACTCGAATCTAGCGCTAACTCAGAGTCACTAGAATTGGATCTCTTCTAAATATTGCTGAAGTGAAAATAGGTGGGAAAATATGATTTACTAATCCCTATGTCTAATCTCAGGTATGCAGCTATAAACGGAGTAGAAGGAAAACAGCTCCCTGCAAAACTGCGTAAATTCAAACTCTGGGCGCATTTTTGGTTGTTTTGAGCTTACGCTATTGGCAGTATTTATTTACCTTCTGAATTGACTGGAATTGAACACATGGTATCATATACGCGTTTTGTTTTCCAATTCTAGATGACAATGATAAAAGACCAGTTGGCAGCAGAAAGTAGAAAACGCCAACAGCTGCAAAACACTAAACCGAATCTGAGCAAACATAGTGAACTGCCTCTGTATGGCTCGTCCAGAGACGTTCGTCGCTTACTGGACGACAGCGTAATGTGCATCCAGCCCAATCAGTCTAGTACAGATCTGGTATCCAAGATCTGTTGTCCTGGATCTGAAAAACGAACCGCTTTTGATAGACATCGATCTACTAGCCGCGGATTAAGAATGCCTCGAAAATGAGCTGTACCCAATTCGACTGCCTATTTGTTATATTTACGGTGATTAGTGCACTATGTGAATGAATGTGGGCAGATGGGGGAAGTGGAGACATTAGATTTATCACTCACGCTCCAGGTTTTTTCTGGATTCTTTGATGATTTCTTATTTGCCCTCAAACTCATTCAGCTCACCCGTTTTACATGCTAAGTGTGTACTATTTTCGCATGCGGATTTAGATTTTCAGTTAGGTTTCAATGTCTTTTAAATGGGCTGAGCGTGTTTAAGACACAACGATCAGCTATTGTCCACGACAAAGTCATATTCTTACCAGGCGAGAGAACCATACATCCAGTGATTTCCGGTCAGTTTGAATAAACAACGATCAAACGAACCTTCCGCACTTCTGAAATAGACATATCCTGAACATACAGTTATTTTTGTTTGTTTGCTAAATGTCGCCACTCATTTCGGAATCGTTTGATAGCCCAAAGAAGTTTTACTACCGCTAATGTACAGTCTAATTTTCCGTTTACCCTTCAGTTGGGTGATCTGAGGCAAATTTCCTACTTTTGAAAGATCAAGTAATCTAGGTACCAGACATGCATGAACACATAACAGTTTACTGATTCAGGAGCCCACTGAATTGATTTCAGTGTGACTGATTAATTCCAGCAGTGTGAAAGTTTACACACCAGCACACACGAAGGGCGACTGAAAAGTCTATAGGAATGCAAGAGCTACCGTCGATTGTGAGTGATATTCGGAAAATCCGATGTTTGGCATGGTCGGCTGTGACATTGGTCAGATTAGGGAAAAGGTTTAGAAACTGCGGGAAACACATAAGCAGTTTTGTTTCGCGATCCAGCAGGTCAGTGCATGTGACTACCAGATGAAGAGGTGCGAGAGGAGGCTCATGGAATACAAGGCAGAATAACGGTGAATAAAATACACCACGAACTTGGTAATTTTGGAACCCCCATCTGCTTTGAGCTGTGATCGATTTGGCTGAATCACTCGATTAGATCATGGCAACATTCTGACATGCGAGACCATTGCCATAATCTCTACGGAGACCAATTGCGTCGCATCCACAACCTAGTCCACAATGACTAAGTCATTGCCGTAGGCCATCAAACCTGGCTCACATCAGAATTGGTCCTAAAAGCGTGGACCTCAAAATGATCACAGTCACAGATGGCAGCTGATAAACCAGGTAGATCAACGTTTTGTTATCCGATTAGCAGACTGTGGTTAGTGATCGCTGACTCTACCGCAAACGGGCTGCATTGTTGATACATGATACGTCAAACTGGAGGAGGCGATGCAATTGTCGGATGCAACAGGTGCTGTCTTACATTCAGTGAAGAGATGGACTTGGCCCGATCCACTGGAGGTTAACGGTTCTCAAGTGCGACATCTAATTGTACGGATATAGACAGAACTCGAATAATGTAGATAATTGTAAAGTCATTGCCGTAGGCCATCAAACCTGGCTCACATCAGAATTGGTCCTAAAAGCGTGGACCTCAAAATGATCACAGTCACAGATGGCAGCTGATAAACCAGGTAGATCAACGTTTTGTTATCCGATTAGCAGACTGTGGTTAGTGATCGCTGACTCTACCGCAAACGGGCTGCATTGTTGATACATGATACGTCAAACTGGAGGAGGCGATGCAATTGTCGGATGCAACAGGTGCTGTCTTACATTCAGTGAAGAGATGGACTTGGCCCGATCCACTGGAGGTTAACGGTTCTCAAGTGCGACATCTAATTGTACGGATATAGACAGAACTCGAATAATGTAGATAATTGTTCGTCGGTAAGAATTTGACGATCAGTACATTTGGATGTTCAGAATGCACGAGATTTGTTAGACTTATTTTTGTGGATGTGTGAAAAATTGCGTCGAGATATGAACACCAGAAGCAAATGTCTATTAATTTTTTTAGTTGAGTGCTTCGAGAGAAGGCTGCCCAACTGTTCTTCAAGTAAACAAATTTTCTGGATGGCCATGGTTAGCTTCCGAAACTTCATCAAAGATCTAGTTAGTCATAATCTTTTCTAGTGCAATTGGCAAACGACATCGTGAGTAGCAAGGCCAGCAACTCGAAGGATGGAATCGAACAGCATTGATTAGCATCACGGTTCTTGACTTAATTCCTCTCTGCCACTCAGTCATTTGTATACTTCCTGTCGTATGCTAGTCGGCCACAGCATTCTAGAAGGTGTTCTTCTCGGCATAGGACGGTTTGACGTACTTAAGTTGTGTCCGCAAAAGACGCTTGGCCAACAAGTTGGTTTATTGCGCAAACTTCCGTACAGGTCATGTCAAAAACTAAACCACAAACGTGTACACTCATTTGCACGACGGACATGCACTCACATACATTGGGTGACAGTACGTTGACATTCGCCTTGGTGAAAATTCTCACACAGCATGGGCACACTGTTCCGATAGTCCCTTCTTGTCCGTCGTGTTCGGGGCTTGTCCTTTTGCTCCTGAATGTCCCTAATGGGTAATACGCTACTTGTGAGTAGTATACTACTCACAACGAAACTGCCTGTTATACAACACTCCTCCCCCTTCTGAGGTTCCTTGGTTCCTTCGCATTTGTCGACGAATCCTCTCCGATCGACGCGGTGTTCCCTCCCAGATTATTGATCGTCTGGTTCGTCGCGCCGGCAGCTCGTGCCACGTTGCTAACTCACAGGAGTGCACTCGTTTCGTCTCTCCGTCCCTCTTGATCGTGTATACTGGGCCCCGTCTGGATATTACCAAATACGGACCTTTCCATTCAGGCAAACGTTTTCTTGATCCTGGCCCGCTGGCACCCGTGTTCCGATGATCTCGATACTGCACCCGTTCTCCTAGGTTGAACATTCTAGTCTTGCCGAACAGTTGCCTTGCGGATTAATCCTTTGTGCGTGCCTGTGATGCTTTCAGATTTCGTTTGGCTCTTTCTCTTTCGGCAACCAATTCTTTAGTGGAATCAATGCACTCTGGCCATACCCCAATGTCCTGATCCACCGGAAGTCGAGGGGTTCTACCGTACATCAGTTGAAATGGAGATTTCTTCGTGCTTGCCTGCACAGACGCCCGGTAGGCCAATAACACCAGTGGCAACGCAGACTTCCAGTCTCCTCCTTTGGCTGATAACCATTCTTTGACCGTTCGGTTGTTACGTTCAATTAGGCCATTCGTTTGTGGGTGATACGGCGTCGTTCGGATGCGCTTGATTCCCAGTTGTTGCATGCGTGTTCGAAACTCATCGCTTTCGAAGCATGGTCCCTGATCCGTCAAGATCGCCTTTGGTACACCGTGGTTTGCTACAATGTGCTTCATCACCATATCTCCCACCGTAGATGCTTTCTGATCCGGAACGCCAGTCGCTTCGATCCAACGGGTAAAGTGTTCCGTCATGACCAGAACGTACTGGTTACCGCGGGCGCTCAGTGGAAATGGGCCCATAAGATCCATAGACCAGAGTTCACCGATTTCGGAGACTGGTATTGGCTGTAAGGGCTGTTGGGCTCCCCGATTGTCGCTTTTCAGTAACTGACACTGTTGGCATGCAAGCACGTAAGTTGTCACATCCTCTTTCATTTTCGGCCAATATGCTCTTTGTTGCAACAGATCGTACGTCCTAGTGCATCCGGTGTGTGCCATTTCATGGCAGTCTGCCACCACTTTCCTCCTCAGTTGTCTCGGGATGACTACCACGCACGGGTGCCCAACGCCACGCTGCCATGTCAATACGCCTGCACTGTTTAAGCCAACTCTTTTCCATTGGGATGCGATTATTTTCAGCTCCTCATCCTTAGTATTTGTGGGGATTCTCACGCCTCTTGCCAGAGCTTCAATCACTTTCCGGAGGACCTTATCTTGACGTTGTAGGCGTACTAGCGTTTGTGGGTCCTGCTCCATTATTAAGCCGTTGACTCCAACGGTCACTTTGGGGAGTTCGTCGTCTACTTGTGGTCGAGAAAGAAAATCCGCGACGCAATTGCTCAAACCAGGCACATGGTTGATCGTGAAGTCATATTCCTGTAAACGTAATGCCCATCGGGCTAATTTGCCTCTCGGGTCCCTCGCAGTCATGATCCATTCCAGGGGTTTGTGATCCGTCTCCACGTGGAACTGTTGACCCAACAGGTATGGCCTCCACTTGTCCAGTGCCCAGACGATTGCCAAACATTCCTTTTCAATAGTCGAATATTTCTGCTCCGTTGGAGTCAGGACTCTGCTGGCATACTCGATTACTCCTTCCTTTTGCTTGAGTACTGCCCCAATGCCACGGTCACTGGCATCTGTTGCTACGATGAACGTTTCTTTTGTGTTCGGTAGTTTCAACGTCAGTTGTTGCTCGTTCATCGCTTGTTGCACTCGCTTGAACGCCCTCTGGGCATCGTCGGTCCATTCAAATTTCTTGTCTTTTCGAAGGAGTTCGTACAATGGCAATGCAATGGAGTGAAAATTTTTCACGAACCGACTGTAGTACCCCGCTTGACCCAAAAATTGTCTCAGGGTTCGTTTGGAATTCGGAGCCACGGCCTCTCTAATTGTCAGTATTTTCTCCGGGAGAGGCTTGATTTCACCTTGACCCACCTTGTGTCCCAGTAACACCACCGATGATCGTCCGAGCTGTGACTTATCAGCATTGATCCGCAGTCCTGAGTTCTTAATGCGATTCAAGACAGCATCTATATGGGCAGCATGTTCCGATTCCGTGTTGCTGTATATTACGATATCATCTCCGTATACCGCCACATTATCCAGTCGTTTTACCAGCTGAACCATCAGGCGCCGAAATGTGAAAGGTGCCCCGGATAGGCCAAACGGCATGCGCTTGAACTGATACTGTTTTTCGCCTACCGTGAATGCGGTCTTCTCACGATCTGTGGGTTTAATTGGTACTTGCCAGTATCCGGAGCGTAAGTCCAAAACTGTGAACAATTTCGCCTGCTGTAGCTTGTCAAAAATATCAGCGACGGACGGTATTGGTACGACTGTATTCTGTGTTACCTCATTCAGCCGTCTAAAATCCACACAAAAGCGGTACTTCCCGTTGGACTTCTTCACCAGGAGAACAGGCGAGTTGTACGGACTGTTGGCTTCTTCGATAACATCCTCGCTCAGCATGTTCTGTATTTGTCTCCTCAATTCCTCCTCAAGATGAACCGGTATCCTGCGGGGCCCGTGAGGTCGAAATGTTCCGGTTGTTGGTATTTCATGGGCAATCCAGTTGCAAAATCCGTACGGATCATCGTCAGTCGTAAATACTTCCGCGTATTTCTCGACCGTGGACTGGAGCAGGGGGGCTGTGCAACTGGGGGTTTTAACCTTGCGTACTTGGTTGACGCTATCCTTTCGCTGTCCTATGAGCGTCAGGGAGCCATACTTGGTTGACAACTTCTTGAGCTTCAAGTCAATCACGGCATCTGTTGCAGCGAGGAAATCGGCTCCGAGTATCGTTTGCCTGGTTTCTGGGGACACAATGAAACGGTGCTTTACGATATGGCCGCCGATACGTACCCCACATTCTTTCACACCGTCAACCAGTAGACTATGACCTCCAACCGTCTTGATCATCATGGATGTCGGTTCTAGGTTTTGCTTTTCGGCACGAGCAATCAACGAAATAGCTGCCCCTGTATCGACTAAACACTGTTCTACCTCTCCATCAACTTCAACCCTTGTATGTACGGCCCCCTTCTCAATCGCTCCCATTACTAGTCGACCCGCCCAACAAAAAGAACAATCACGAAACACTTTATTTTTAGACCTCTGAGACCGCCGGATTGGGCAATCCTTCTTCCAATGTCCTTTTTTTCCACAGATGAAGCAGCCTCCTGGTTGATCGTTCTTCCGTGCTGCTGTTTTCAGGGCAGCTACATCCGCTGCGAGTTGCTCCATTGCCTTCTGCATTACCTCCAATGTCTTCTTGTCCGTATTGCTGTTTGAATCCACTGAGGCCACGGACATTACTGCCAACTCCCGTGTCACCTTCGCCAGATCGTCAAGGTCCATCGGCCGGGCGACATGGGCAATACGGACTTGGTCGCGAACCGCCATCGGGAGACCTTCAATAAACTGTTCCGTTAACAACTGTCGTCGTGATTCTTGATCCAATCCTGGCAGAGCCCTGTCCAGCAAACCTTGCAGAGTGGTGGCAAACACGGACGGGTCCGCTCCTTGTCCAAGCCTGGCCGCCTTGAACCGCCGCATGGCCTCCTGGCGGTCGGCCGGGCTGTCAAACGCAGCCACCAGCGTCTCCTTCGCAGCGGCCCACTCCATCTTCGCAGGGCCTCTTCGCGCTGCGTCCAGCACCGCCTTCGCCCTGCCCTTCACCAGCGTCCGCAGGGCAGCCAGCTTCCCACGGTCGGTCTTGACTCCGACCACTTCGGCCACGTCCTCCAAGTCCTCCAGGAACGTCCGGACGTCTCCATCTTCGAACGGCTGTGGCCAGGGAATCTTCATCCTCGCGTTCGTCACGGCACCAGTTGTTGTGTCCGCAAAAGACGCTTGGCCAACAAGTTGGTTTATTGCGCAAACTTCCGTATAGGTCATGTCAAAAACTAAACCACAAACGTGTACACTCATTTGCACGACGGACATGCACTCACATACATTGGGTGACAGTACGTGGTCATTCGCCTTGGTGAAAGTTCTCACACATCATGTACACACTGTTTCGATAGTCTCTTCTTGTCCGTCGTGTTCGGGGCTTGTCCTTTTGCTCCTGAATGTCCCCTGTGGGTAATACACTACTTGTGAGTAGTGTACTACTCACAACGAAGCTGCCTGTTATACAACACTGCTAACGGGCAATACTCACCAGTCGTTACTGCCAGTATGACCTTGTACCCGCTGCAACGAAACGCGGCGGAGCCGTAGAAGTTATACTAAATAATTTGCCTTCCTAAACGGAAGGTGACTGGTTCTGAACACCGGAATGTGGTACTATGTTAGGTGTGCCGTTCATGACTTCGAGAAACCGTTGGCTGTGATCTTCAGAACCGCTGCTAGCCTGGCCTCAGCTGGACCTTACTGTTGGGAATTTTGAATCACATTATACCGACCTGTTATTAGGTGCCTTTGTGTTCTCTTAAGAATCGTGGCAGAGTTGAAATAAATATATTGTATTTCCGTACGCCACTTGTGGGTCGTGTTCGTCTCCCGGGCTAGGGCTCTCGCGACTCACAGAGTCGGTGGCTGGAGACTCTAGGTGAGATGGCGGCTAATTGAGCTCATTGGCGTGAATGTTGTTGTTGTTTGGCCGAGTTGTATGTGAAGTGAGTGCATTTAATGACGCGGGGCAGTGAAAACCGTGGTGAGGCTGTCTTGCTGATGACGCCTTACTCCCACTTGCAGCTCGGTTGTTTGTTTGCAAGGCGTAGGTACCTTGATGTTGAATGTTTGAATATGGACGTAGTCATTTTCAGTAGTTAGGTCCCTTCCCGTTCTCTTCTTTTTTCCTTCTCTCTCTTCCTATACAGGGTTTGCTTTTTCATTGTTGTGTGGCAGTTAAGCATTAATGTGAACCACTGACGTATTGCTGTCTATGATGATGATGATGATGATGATGATGATGANAAGCTGCCTGTTATACAACACTGCTAACGGGCAATACTCACCAGTCGTTACTGCCAGTATGACCTTGTACCCGCTGCAACGAAACGCGGCGGAGCCGTAGAAGTTATACTAAATAATTTGCCTTCCTAAACGGAAGGTGACTGGTTCTGAACACCGGAATGTGGTACTATGTTAGGTGTGCCGTTCATGACTTCGAGAAACCGTTGGCTGTGATCTTCAGAACCGCTGCTAGCCTGGCCTCAGCTGGACCTTACTGTTGGGAATTTTGAATCACATTATACCGACCTGTTATTAGGTGCCTTTGTGTTCTCTTAAGAATCGTGGCAGAGTTGAAATAAATATATTGTATTTCCGTACGCCACTTGTGGGTCGTGTTCGTCTCCCGGGCTAGGGCTCTCGCGACTCACAGAGTCGGTGGCTGGAGACTCTAGGTGAGATGGCGGCTAATTGAGCTCATTGGCGTGAATGTTGTTGTTGTTTGGCCGAGTTGTATGTGAAGTGAGTGCATTTAATGACGCGGGGCAGTGAAAACCGTGGTGAGGCTGTCTTGCTGATGACGCCTTACTCCCACTTGCAGCTCGGTTGTTTGTTTGCAAGGCGTAGGTACCTTGATGTTGAATGTTTGAATATGGACGTAGTCATTTTCAGTAGTTAGGTCCCTTCCCGTTCTCTTCTTTTTTCCTTCTCTCTCTTCCTATACAGGGTTTGCTTTTTCATTGTTGTGTGGCAGTTAAGCATTAATGTGAACCACTGACGTATTGCTGTCTATGATGATGATGATGATGATGATGATGACCGTACGAACCAAAGTGAACACAAAGATGTTAACGTGAAAGTGAACACAAACGAAATACTGCTTGACACGCGCTAAAACTAGCAAGTTGTGTTCAGTCATGGCAGTTCATGGAATAGCTTTCAAATTCCTGACGCGTGTATGTAATGTGACCTCGTACTTCAACAGCACGAGCGGTTACAGCACAAATACAGATGTAACAAAAGTCCTGTAGCCTATGTTCACTTATTTCTGCAGTCAACCTAAATAACTGTGTAGTTGCAACCTCTCCTAAAGTCTGATTACTTCCAGGAGAAAAGTGTTTTTGCCGAAAGTAATTCATCTCTTACCGTTAGTACGAGGTTAGCTTTTTAGTCATATTCAACGTCTCACTCACAACACCATCTGCTGAACACACAAACGATGAAACGCGATTATACTTTCCGGCTGGTTCCACTTACATACACACTTATGAAGTGAATGACATTAAATGTGTTCAGTTGTCGCAGTTCTGAAGTTTACGTTCACGTAAATCACGCAAAGTAACAAGAACAAAATTTAAAAAATTTAGGAATGGTTGCGCCAAACGAATCAGGATTCGAGATTTTCACTTTCTGAAAATGGTTATTCTGAAAATCATCCAAAATGTGATGTCACCTAATGAAGGTCACTACAGTGATTCGTATTCTATGTGATAGGCCAGTTGCTTGTCGGATGTGAGAAACAACCTAGTACTGTATAGGATTCAGATGTAACATACTCACTATACAGTTAGTTAGGTATTTCAAACACAGACTAACATTTGCGGATTCTACTACTGTCGTTCTGGGGAGCATATTGCACGCACATCTGAGAAAGAATGAGCAAGCGATGACAACAAGATTGAGGAATGAAGGTAAAGAGGGACGTTCAAGCAAAACGGATGTGAGATGCGAAGCATACAGGGTAATGGTAATAGAGCCATCAAACGAAAATTTTCTGATGGATATGTTAATGAAAAATTAAGAATGTCTCACAAAATCGATAGTTTCTCCAAAATACCTGAGTATTAACGCAATCGAAGCCCTCACATTGCAGCACCAGTAGAATGACATTTTACGACCAGTTATTTGCCAGAAAAAATGTCAATCAAAACCGAGTTCCCCGCATGAAAGTGTCAGATCTTCATGCAGCCGAGAATGGTCTGGAAAAAACCGGTGACCATACAGTTGGGAAATTCCAGTCGACAGGTGACATTACGTGAAGAACGGCAAAGGATTTAGCGTTGCTTCATGGGTATCCCACTGTACAGAGGGCCAATGGGACGAAGATATTGCGGGCGTCAATCCCCTACATCACACGCTCCCCGATTCAGGTGGCCTGGCGTCGATGTACATTCACCACACTGACGTAAGTTACAAAGAATAGTTCGCCAAGAACAAGTCTTGTCGGGCTTGATCAGCTGGGCTAACGTTGACCTTGGTAGCTCGTTGTAAACTGAACAGAGAAGATCACATAATCTTTTCTTTAGGTCCATAGTCACAAAGGTAGTCCGGGCCTAAAGCACACGTGTAATCCCGCATAACTACTGGAAATCAGCGAAAAGTTTCCTTTTGATCGCATTCTTAGGAATTAAGGATCAAGTCGTCACCCCGGACACTTCGAAGACGGGTTTCTCGAGTAAAGGCACTGGAAAGCATGCGATTTGAACAAAACATAGCGCTGGAGAGCAAGCTTGAGAACCAGTGCTGTTCAGAGTGTGGTAGAGCATCTTCCATGTTTTTCAATCACCGTCGTCATCACAAACAACAACACGTCAGTGGTTCACACTGATGCTCAACTGCCACATAATCAGGAAAAAGAATAAAGCAAATTGCAGAGAGGAAAAGAGAAGGGGAGGAAGGAACGTGACAGAAAGGAATCTAACTCCCAAAAATAGCTACATCCATATTCACACTTTCAACATCAAAGTGCCTACACCTTGCAAACAAACAACCGAGCTGCAAGTGAGAGTAAGGCGTCATCAGCAAGACAGCCTCAATACGGCTTTCACTACCCCCGCGTCATTAAATGCACTCACTTCACAGACAATCGGCCAAACAACGACAACATTCACGCCAATGAGCTCAATTAGCCGCCATCTCACCTAGAGTCTCCAGCCACCGACTCTGTGAGTCGCGAGGACCGCAGCCTGGGAGAAGAACTCGATCTACAGTGGTCAGCCTCTTCGGGAACGATTTCATTTGTCTACGCCAGGTCATCATCTGTTCACCTCGCAAGTTGCACCAGTCGGCCGCAGCGTCGGCAAGGAGTGCTCGGTGTGGCAGGCGACAAGCTGATATTCTTAACACATGACTCAACCATCTAAGTCGGTGAAAATGCGAGGACTGAATGAACGTACTCGCTTCTTTACCTCCTCGTTGCTCATTCGTTGATGCTACCCGATATGAGCGATCGAACGCAGACATCGGTGCTCTAATACCTGGAAACAATTCATGTCCTCCACCCTGAGCGGCCAAGTGTAGCTTCCGTAAAGTAATACATCCATCACTGTTGTCTGACATACACCACCCCTAAAATTCAGAGAGATACATCTGTCGCTAGAGATGCTCCAGATTAGCGAACACCACCCTAGCCTTAGAGAAACGCATTTCTACTTCATTCTCTACACGCTCACTGTCAACCACCTGCCGCCTCCATTGGTGCAACTTCCTAATTATCCAAATGGGTCAACAACCTCCATGACTACATTATCTAACATCAAATCTACCTAATCACAGCAATCTCGCATAAACACTTCGCATTTCGAGGCTGCCAAGCGTTTAACAGAACGCAAAATAGCCTCTAGCGTTGTGTGTGCTGTTTGAAAGTTTTCAAAAAGCAACACCTTGTCGTCAGCGTAATCGAGGTCAGTCAGTCTTTCACTAAGTAGGAGGTCCATGTCGGCTTCGTGTGAGTGACGGAGACAATCCTTCATTATTTCGTCTATGACGAAATTAAACAAAAAATGGTGAGAGTCGACAGCCTGGGCGTACACCGCTTATGGTACTGAAACTGTCACACATTTCGCCGTAAACTGAAGTATGGCCATGATGTGCCGACAGGATGCTCACATACTTGGTCGGCACGCCCTCCGTTTAAACAACTCTAAAGGAGTACATCGATCCACCGAACCGAACGCATCTTCACAGTCGAGAAATATGGCGATTGTTGGTTAGTGGTACAGATGACGCGGCTCCAGAATTTGACGAATGGCAAAAATGTGATCTAACATCTCCGCTCAGGGAGAAACCCTGCCTGTTCTTCCATACTATTTGCGCCTGAGTTGAAGTTAGTCGACGAAGTATAATGGATGCCAGGACCCTAGAAACGACTGGGGTCTAACTAATTTTCTTATCGTTTTCCTCACTGGAAGCTTCACTGAGAGACGGTCGTCTGTGACCAGTGATGCGGACCAGCTCAAAGACTCTGCCGGTGTTCTTTGAAGCAAAAGCGGTTTCTGTTTCTTTGGTTTTTTCCACTAGTCAAGCCTCCTGTCCAGCGTTTAAGCTGTTTCGTTTTCTCACTGATATCTCCTTTAGGCTTGTTACGTGGACTACCAGGAAGAATATTCCGTCTGGCTTCTAACAACTCCAGGGATTTATTCGAGATCTAATGTCTGTGCAACCCATGTACCCCGTGCCACTGTAAATGCTTCCCGAATGGTCTGTGAGATTTGAGTCTAGCAGTTATTAGGATGTTCAGAGTGAGAACTACGACGACAGCTTTCTAAGCTTGTTTGGTATTTATGCTTCACCGATAGTGAAGCCAGTTTCTCAACAGTTATTCTCTGCTGTTGGTGGGGTCGTTGTCCTTCAAAATTAAGAGCAAAATGACAATGTTCCAACACGTGATTTGAATCCAAGTGCTTACCCCGCCGCCTTTAACTAACGGTTGTGTGGTCCACCTGAGACAAGGCCTATTTAAAGAAGGGGACGCCGAGTATAACAATGACGAGCATGATGCTAAAACTAATGTTGACCAAAAATAGCTTGTGCTCAGCACACAACTGCAACAATCGTCCGCCATTATCTGAGTGATGTGATGCTATCTCAAACCTGCCACCCAGAGGAGATTCGGTCTCAACAAGGCAACCAACCTGGGCATTCATATCTCTGGCCAGAATGACTACATCCGAATCAAACGTCGACCGAGGTTCAGGTGAAACACGTCCTTGACGCCGAAGTCACTACAGTCAGTTGGAGCGTAAGCAGATACAGTGAAAAGAGTTCTGAAGGTTTTCCATCTTCAGCTGGCCTCAACAGAACCTGCCAGGAGGACGGCACAAGGCTTACTGTTAACAGGAAACCAATCTACTAATGCGGCTGCGGCCGCTGTGCTGAGGACTATATTTACTCCAGCCTGACTGGTAACGTCGGCCGTGGAGTCACTCGAAGTGTACAACCAGTATCAAGTAAACAATGTGGGTACTGTTGGTTCCAACGTTGACTGCTGTCCTGGACTCTAGTCTCTGAAACACAAAAGGCATCAACATTCAACGAGTCTAACGTCCTTACGAGAGCAGCCTGCTGAATTATCTTTTTTCCAATAACACATTCTGAACGCACAACCGAACGCTAACGTCTCCGTCGATACGGTCAAACGAATCGTGCTTGCCTTCTATCCGTAAGTTCGGATGTTGAATTGGGAGCGGCATCCCTATCAGCGATTTGGACGAAATGAGGTGGGTTGTGAGTGATCTCGGTTTACCGAGTCAATTCAGGTGATCAGGGGTGTAGATGTACCTGACTGGTGTGTCTTTGAAAAGTCGTAGTCACTGCGGAACACTGGCTATGCCTCTGAGTGTATTGCGGTAGACTCTGCTCAGGCCGAGCGGGCGATTCAACTTTAAAGTCAGACGGAGTCTAAACAGGTACATTTGACGACACGGTTTTAGAGGTGCATAAGTGGTCACTGCAGTTAGCAGTCAGTAAAGACCACATCTTTCCAGATGAAGGGGATTCCTGAGTAAATAATCGTGTTACAGATGCACAACAAAGTTGGAGAGGCGACTGCCCCGGTTCTCAATCGAATATCACCACGCATTTGTGAGATACGATCAAAATCCAAAACAAGTGGGCTGCGGACAGCACGAGCAACCGAAGGATTCATCACTCGATAAAATCGTGCTTACGGGCGAGGAATAAAATGCGTAAAAACACATCAGACAGCGTCAGCCAAACGCACTGTATCAGGCAGAAATGCACATGCGTTCCGCTTCATAAACGCGAGCAAGCGCGTGGCGTAGAAACTGGCGAATAAGACGGTGACAATCTTGCTTTGCTTAATGGCTTTTCGGTACAAGAGCACCCAATTTTATTGTACTCCATTCGGGCCAAACTCAATGAATTCTATGACGGAAGCTCTCGTGGATTGCCTATGGCCGCCTCGAATGACCTTGAATTTTGCCATTTAACACTGATGTGGTTGTTTTGCAGTTGCTTTGCTTTCAGGGCTTGAAACTGCACGGACCAGGCAGGTGCAGAGTAAACGATGCCCGTTCATCTGTACCAAGTGGCCTGGTTAACAGGGTGGTAGGTTAACGCGTACGCCGTAGGCGCTGATCGCGTGGGTGGGTCCGTACGGCATAGATGGCACACGGACAACGCCTCCGTCAGATCGGTCTTCTGTCTGCGGGCACACGAGCGATCCACTCGGACTGGCATAGGCTTCGGTGGTCATTATGGTTGTCGACCTGACGACCAGACAAGTTGTGCATGTCTTCTCTAAGGCGATTGGGCTGTGACCATCCTGGTCGTTGGTCGTTTACGATCGTGGCAGCTGAGGGCAACTAATTAATTGAGGTCTGCAAGCCGGAACAAATTGGGCGCGGGATAGAGGGCAAACTACTGCAGGCCTAATCCGAATTTAGATGGTTCGGGTGTGACACAGGTGGGATAAACCGCTTTATGTGAGTGGCGTACGGTTGCGATAACAGCACATTGCCAGCCGCAGTTTATCGTTTTCTGGTGCTATGGCCGATCACGTCAACGATGGTTACTGGAAATTGATAACTGTTGAAAACTTGCTGCTTTCCGAACCGGAATCGAAAATGAAAATTGTGGCATCAAACAAGTCTGCTTTATTGAGTTTTTATCGGTTATTTTATAGACAAAATACATCGGTATAATGAAGAATTGAAATTGGTGTCGACATCTAGGCTTTCCTATTGGTCGGTTCATTCTCGCTTGTAGCTCTTGTTTTAGTGTGTGACACACTTCATCACCTAGATGATGGTTACGGAAAAATCCGATGCTACGTCATCGTGCTATCCAGACAGGTCACTGTACTGTTGTGCCAGTTTGCTCGGGTTGTCGTCATTGATTGACCGTAGCTTTCTGCGAATCGCCGACTAACTTCTTATCAATGAGTTCGTCCGATCCAATACCTTAACATCTAGAAGGGAGGTTAGAGGACACTTAGCAGAACAGAAACTAAACCAGTGCCTATTAAGCATACAACAGTCGTAGTGCAACACGAAACAAGCAGTTGCTAACAACCATTCGTGACAGATTGAGAGCATCTTCAATCAATCACAATCATTCTGCTAATTAGGTTTTCTTATGACTCGATCTAGTGTATGTTAAATCTCTGCTCGAATTCATTCACCCATGATAAACCGCCAACAGAACCTGATGAATTGTCGCAGACTGAACGCACTCGATCACTGAAAGAGTGTTCGCCGCAAGTCAAACGAGCCATTTGGTTTCGAGGCTTTACAGAGTTATCCTGGAGATCGTTATTTTTGTTAGACACAGGTATATTTGTTAAGAGATGTTGAGGCTGATGTAGGGTCTTATATTCAAATCAACTCTTCTGGCATAGAAAAGGCTTGAGAGACACGGGACGCTCGAATCCTATGTACAGTGGGACAGAAGTGTGAACAAAGCAGTCCATATGTATTTGCTCCCAAACAGGCCGTTTTTTGGTACTGATATGTTCGCCGAGCTTGGCATTTAGGTTGCAATCGTTTCATCACCATCAGTGCGTGAGTGTTCGGCGTATAATTCAAAATTTAAGTTTTCTTTAACGACCATGACCATATCGTGGTGAACATCTGAGTCCGGAGGGCAAGGGAGCCTTTTTGTTGGTCTCAGATGTCGAGTTCCATAGGAAACTGTAAACAAAGTTGTACTGCTTTACGGTATATTAACTCGAAGTAAACTAAGGGAACGATGCTGATGCATCAGATCTCGCAAAGAGCCCAGCAAATATTATTTGCGGACATTTTTGTGCTGAGTAATAAACGGTAATTGGTCGCGATAAACCATTTCGAAGATTTATGTGAGTTGGAATGGTTGAGTTCCACCACTTCCAGCGTAGCCGTTAACAAACTTAGAGCCCAAATTTTGCGCCATGGTATACCTCAGATCTTCCTCTCAGACAACAGGACTACAGTCTATTGGTGTGGATATCAAAACATTTTGCAGAAAATCGGGGATCAGTGCATTGTACTGGTAGTCCGCACTTCGGTCAGTCAAGGACGAAGCTGCGTTCAAGATAGCAAAGCAACTATTGCAACTGACATGGCTGTTAAGAAGTGGTGTTTATTCAGTGCTACTCGAAACGGAATACTTCTAGTGAGACTGTTTCACGGTTCAGATCAGAGAATATTGGAAAGAGCACGCACGGAGAGTGAAAGAACTTCCAAAATCTTATTCATCGAACTAACTGGAAGTGCAGGATGGTTTGAGACGACGAGCGGTGAACGAAAATTGATACCATAACAGAGGAGCCTGTGACCGACCGACACTACAGTGGGCGACAAGGTATCCGTATACTGAGTTCCAGAATACCTACAGTAGTGGAGTGGTAATGGGTTACTGTGGCTATCGGTCATGTGAAGTGGAAGCGAGAGAACGAGGGAAAAAAAGTCTAGTGAGTTAGGGAAAACGAATGATGCTGGATGCAGGACACCTCATCATAAACGAGGAACTGTTATCACGAACCACGGGCAAACTGTGCAACGCAAAATTAAGAGGCCATTGGGTAATTCGGACGCCATAGACTGATCCCTCTGCGGTTGTCACACACACTTTTGACCCCCTTATGAAAACGGGAGTTACTTGTGATAGGTATCGATCACGAGGTACTTCAGTCTCACAAATCGTCTGGAGGGGATTTTTCAATTCTGATACCAGTCTTTCCTCCCATCACCCCTGAAAGGAACACTGTAGAAGTCCGGTTAAGGGGACTTGCTCTGCTTCAATAACTCAAATTCCAAGGCCATTTCTGTTTCTGACAGACGGCCGTCTAACGTGCAATAACTGGCTATTCGGGTCCCCTACTATACATGTTCTGGTTGAAGCCAGCTGAACCGTTTCACAAAATGTTCAACCCACCTGAAAAGTCGACGCGATTGACTGGTGATAAGTAAACCATGTTTTTCACATACAGTCTCGCTTACACCGACTCAATGGCCATTAAAACCACGAATCAGGAGAAAAGCTTTCCGCTACCTACATATGAGATTCCTTGCTCCGTCCCCTTCGACTGTGCGACCAAGTGGTGTTCACGGTCTTTGTGCAAGCTTATAGTCACCTTGGGTTTTAGTCCTCGACGATCGTTACCCTATTCAAAACCAGGTAGAATCGAGCTACGCCTGTTTATGAGGTTCATCGACGTGATAAAAATCCGTCTTTGTCGTAAATGTACTGCTCTTTCCAAACATACTTCTTCATAGCTCGCTTCCCTAGCTGCTGCGAATTGTTCCCAGTGTTCCATAGGATCTCTCAGCTCACTCGGACTGGAAGATTTGTGCGCCAATGCTCCCGGGCAAGCGTTCTTTACAGTTCCATCGCTCGAACGCCAGTTAAGTATCTTGCATTTACGGGGGTATGTCCTTTATACAAATAAAACAGAACGGGCACGCACAACAGCATGGTTCGAGCTCAGGTGGTTGCTCCAAAAGGTACGACAGTCCTTAACAGAGTTATGCCATTTATAACTGATTACTAGATGACCGAGCTGTGTCCATGGCTGAGAAGTACATAGAGGTCTCCAAGTGTTAAAATGTGGTGCTCGGAATATAAAGACCGTGGCATGCGCACAGCTGCAGAAGTCTTTCGCCATTGTCAGTGCACTGTGCCCAGACACTAAACATACCTCTCGCCCACTTCTCCTTCCGGAGAAAGGTGACTAAACCGAGTATTAAAATCACCGGAAAGTGGAATGATGCCAGGGTGCTTAGCCTGCTTCAGAAGATCAACGAAGGCATTGTAGAACATGCCACTGACAACATCCGAAAAGGTGACCGTTAAAGTGTAAGGCGATATAATGAATGCACGATGTCTTTCTGACTTACGTCGAAAGACTATAACTGATGCACAGTAACACCTCGTCGTTGAGATACGTTTCAACGTTTGAAAGGCAATGCAGGGCTGGCAGCGAGTATGCATCAATGAGTGTGAATGGGCAAATTAGAAACACGATATTCTCCTAACGAAAATGGCTATCGTGATGACTTTTCCACTGCACGGTAGACAATAAATCGTTATATTCGTGAATAGAACAGATTTGTGAAATAGTAACGGAATGATTTGAACCTAGCCATTTTCCGTAGAGTCCAATAAACTGTGTGTTGTGTCTTTGAGTGCACTCCACCGTTTGTGGACTCGGACGTGCCGTTCTGTAACAGCTCTGTCAAAACGCTAAGCGTCGTGTAATATCTCTCAGTTCTGTAACTTTGTTGTCTATTTCTTTAATTCTAATTATGAATAGGTGTTGTGGCTGATGCAACCTACCGCGTTTTCGAAATCGGCGTAGACAGGTCGTTCACAAATGTTGTCCCGATTGAAATACATTATTCTCTAGAAACTTGCTTTGTCCTGAGTAACGTTGCGTGCAAAGTTGACTGGACGAAATATCATGCTGGAACCACATCGCACTGATGGACACTGTCCCGTGTTTTGGAGAAACAGTTACCGACACCGTGACCAATTTTGTACTCTGTAGATGGACCAAACGCAATATGTTGATAGTACTGATTGTTATTAGCTTGATATACGTTGGCCTCCAATGTCACACAAATTTACCATACTTCTTGTCTGGATTGAATAGCGTTACGGTATCCACTCTGTAGTATTCCACTACATACGAATCAACACGTTACCTTATTGAGACAGTACTCGGTAGTATGGTTGGTCAGGTTCCTTACTCCAGTCACAGCCGATTGCGGCAAGATTAATAGCTTTCGAAAGGACGTTGTCCCTACCCGGGTAAGCCAAATCTCCTATCCCTCTGTGTGATTACATCGATCAGATAAACCACGTTGGGTTACCTTTGTTTTAGAAGCAGAATATCTGAGAGATATTGTTCACACTATGCCCGCTATATATATAGTCTTGCCAACGCTAATCGCCTTCAAATTCGCCATAGAGATGTTTGTTGCTGCCCAACGGTTGTAGGTGACCTGAAGATTTGAACACACCACTTCTGGCGTTCCGCCTGACGCGCACTCAGTAGCCCAGCAGTGTTAAATTTCGGCTTCCAGTGACACAGTAGAGGGTTCAAGCTTGGTTGTCTCAAATGTCCCGGTCTATATACGGGTACCCTAGTTATGTCCCGCACACACATGACCACCTTGCGTACAGAATGACGATTTTTCCAGCTTGCGGTGTATAACCTGAGACTCAATCAAGCGTAAGAACATTTTGGTTTTGCCACATACGTGATCCACCCAACCATAATTAAATAAACGGGTTGCATCTTAAAAAAGTCCACAAGATCGAAGTAATCATGCATTGTATAATCGATCGATTTGAGATGTTTTCTCATCCTACTGTATAACCCCTAGTAAATCAGCTTGGCAGTTGGCCTCAAGACAAACAGACCAATTGTTGTATGCATGCGCCTGTGAAAACAATCCTCACTAATTCAACGGTAGAATTCAAACACACATTACGTCGTTGGCTTAGCTTTAGCCAGGAATAAGTAGCAATAAACCACATCAGAACACTGAATGGTCTGCTCTGTTTGCAATCTTAAAATGCTTAGCGTGCAACTGTTCGCGTCAAAGAACTAGAGCAGCATGCATATTGCTAAAGCGGCGTATCGGTGAACAGCAATAAAATAATAGATTTTGACGGCATAAAAAATGGTCATAATACAGCACACCTGACAATTCAAGCGATTTTTTACATACTTGCGTTTGTTCCAATGCACCGCGTACTGTGGGCCTCATATTCTTGTCATGATCTATACACACAAACATGGGGGTTCTAAGTGAAATGAACCTGACAGAATCACTCATCTTGACGCTGCTCGTGCACAGAATAAGTTGAAGGAACGACCGACAGTTTCGTGAGCCCGACGAAATTCCGATATGTGATCAAGTCAGACCGATGAGTTTGTTAAACAGTGCGTTAATCTAAGGCTAAGTTAAAACGGGGCTGACGGTCACTATCAAAGATGAATCGGTAGCGCTGCGTCTGAGGCGCAGCAAACAACAGCACTCCCCAAAACACTACCCTTTATTCTAATGACAGGTGAACTCGATCAGTGCTAGTAGGGAATTCTTCTAACGATAAATGAAACCGAATGCCGACAGAGCCCAACTGATTTAGGTGCACTAGGGATTAGCCAACGTTTTTGAGGAAGCCCATTCAAAAGGACATGACTGGAATGTCAGACGTAGAAAGATAGATGTCTTTGACTGCGTGACTTAATACTGTCAGGAGATTTCATTTTTGGCCTGAGGCTACAGATGAGTCAATGATACAAATAATGCATCTGTAAGACTGAACACATGGATTAATACACGGACTTGTTTTACGTTTGGATGTGCATATAGTCGGACCTGTACCCTTTAAGTGTTGGAACCTGCGCATTTGCCGTCGTTTTCATCACCTTTTCTCGAGTGAGAGACAGCCATCTTGATTCTTCTGACTGATAAAACAAAATCTCTCTTATTATGAGTTGAACTGCGGGTTTCTTTGCTAGAGGATAAACAACCACTTGCTGTTTGTTGGAAAAGTGACACAAGTCGGGTTCGTCCATCTACTGGACGCCACCTGACAATACCATTCACGCTAGGTGTCCTAACAAACAGCGCGGTAAAACCATGCAAACAGTAGACCATAATTTTACTCGGGCAGTCTGTTTCCAAGGCCCGAGGCTAACGCTCAAGTCATTGTCCACCAAGCCGCTGTGAGCTATCGACCACGGCAGCAACAATAAACAATGCTCGGTAAAGCAGGGACTTGGCAATGTATAGGGTGCACAGTCCACCAAGCATAAGCTGCGCACTTCAACTAGTGAATCTACTAAGTAAGTTCGTTTTTACGAAACGCGCCGATGCATCGCGACGTTGCCTGCACGATCAACATGCTTGAAGCAAACTCAACAACGAATATAATTACGAATAAAAATGCTGTTGGTGAACAGATCTAATCGGGAAGGACCATGTGCAGACGTGGCGTGTAGCCCACTTCTGTTGACAGTGGGACATCTTTTTATTGTGGAATGACAACCAAGCAACCTCGTACGAACAATCAAACAGAAACTAACTAGGTTTGCACTAAGACCTAGACACTTCTGATCATGCTCATGGATGGAGACAGAGATTTAAGACTGCCAGAAATATACTATTATCAACAAAAGCATAACCGCTTTCTGAAAATCCGTCAAGTATACGAGCAAGGTATTCATCAGTTTTTAGTGGTTGAATATCGTACAGGAAAGAAACGAGTATACACGTTGTAGTGACGTGCATTCCTCGTGAAATAATAACGAAAGATGAGCTAAAGAAAAGGACATGCGACAGTCACCAAAATAAGACCAAGGTAACCGGAAACCACGCGAGAAAGAGCGCCAACATCCGTTCCAAGAGGTTAGACACGCAAACGTCCAAACCGGGTGGTAAACCGGCACGCACGACCAGAAAACAGAGAGAAAACCGTAGAGTGTGTATGTGCGCGCATTTGTGTGCATTTAAGTACCTCGGAGACCCACAACAGAACCAGTATGAAAGCATACGGAAACCGGATCACAACACAAACCTAAAAACGGGTTCAAGAGATAGAAGTGGAAGGAGACGAGGGGACAATCGACAGTGGATTGATTTCGGTCTAAGCGACTCAACCAGGACGAGTAAAATGACTGGTGATTCCAGTAAAAAGAAATTAATACGAAGGCAGGATCGATAAACTGGATACGCAGTTCACTGGTGTGAGTTCAGCAAGTGTGAAAATACATCACAAAATAAAGAACGGGAACGACAGTATGGTGTGTGATGAATGCTGTAGATATATATATATATATCGACGTTTGTACACCAGCCAAATCATGGCTGACGAGCGAATAGCACGGTGGGCTACGTCAAGTGGCTCGTTAAATTAGGATATGAAGCACAGACTACATATGTGGGCTCTGAATCCGGATCTTATCTAGAAAATGTCAACCTAACAAAGCCGCCGTCTTCGCATGCGTTGACAGAACAAAGCCGGAAACGGGTCAGAACCGTTGCCGGATTTGCATTTATTACCCGATTCCACGCTCTCTACAAAACAGTAAGCACTTTTCTGCTTAACGGAAGAAGATCGATTATGAGTAACTGATGTGTGAGTGATGGTGGACCTGCAGTTTTCTGTCACAGAACGATGCTTGTTCACAGTCTGCTCAGACGAAACACGCGGTCGCAACGACTTGCGTGAAATGTTACCTTCAGATGCTGGTTGAGAACGACAGAGAGAAGGCCGAGGTCTCAGATAGGCGGCCGATCGGGAAGAGGTGGACGATTGTGGAGAAAGAGATGCGGAACCACATGACGAGTAGGAAGCACACGTCGTTGATGAGATCACCGGGGAATCGGATATAATTGTAACTGTTGTACCGTCGGAGTAGTCAATGGAATCCTTGTGATTTTCGGTGGCGACAGGCGGATTAATTTCAGATAGCATGGTACCGGAACAGTGATTCTGAAACTTTTTGGAATTATAATCCGTATCACTGAGCTTTTCAGTGCTACCCATGACCGACGCGTTCAATCGAGAGAGAAAGCACGACTGCCTACCGGAAGTTGTGTCCATAGGTACTGAGTTGTTAGTGGCTACCGATGGGGAGGATTTAATGGGAGAGCTTAGTGCACGACTATCAGCTATGGAGTTCGAAGAGATCACGGGCGAAGTGAACATATCTGACAGGTCGGTGGAATTATCCGGTTGAGTGTCCGAATTGGAAACCACAGACGAAAAAAGTCTTGTCCTCGCGCGTAATCTGGTAGGACTGGAAGCAGGGAGAAATTTCTTCGAGTCTGAAGACAAATGACGGCGGCTGGGAGCAGCACTGGGTGGTGAAGTGTTACTAAGACTATCAGCAATGCGGTCAATGTACATCCTTCTTGCAGCGTTGGAACGGTCGCTGTTTGGAGTGGACTTCTGAAACCGAGTTGACGATGCGGACGGATTGACTATCGTATTTGGAGTAGAATTTGATCCAACAGCCGTATTTTGCAAGGTGGAAAGAACCAAGTTTCGTAGCATGCCGTTTTTGACTAGCGCCAACAAATACGCACGAATAAATGGCTCATAATTGTGTACCCTGCGACTGTCGTCAAGACGGTACATTTGACGTTTTTTCTCTTCCTCTGCCAAAGAATCTGCGCATAATTTGATCTGTTCTTTTATGCGAGTCATCAGAAATTGTAATTCGCCGACAGTTAGCTGACGTGACTGCATCTCAGAGAAACCGTGTGTAGAATTTGTTTCCGTCCTTCCAGGAGAAGAGATGTAAGTGTCGCGCATATCATGAAGGGCAGATAGCTGTGTAGCGGGAACGCCTTCTTCAACTACCTCAGAGATGGATTGTGATTCGGGGTAGTGAGTAATGGTATTGGAGGTCAAGGGCGTAATGGCTCTGCATTGAGCAAGGTTATGCGAAGCAAGCGTGTCTCGTTTGGTAGAAGAACGAGTGGGATATTTATAAGCGCGACAAGCCGCTGTCACTGAATCCGTCAATGCTGTGGTCAAAAAATGAGAAGAGAGTCGTTAGACAATATGTGTCGTGTACTTTCAGTTCAGGACAGTCGCATGGACAGAAAATTGAACAAGTATAAACGAATAGTCCTAAAAGACAACAGACATTGTAACTTGTAAATGCAGAGGTTAAACGAGAATGGTATCAGATACTGAGAAGCGCCTGCGGCAATGAACATCAAAAGCACAGGAATTAAAAGTCACTTGGAAGGGTCCCGGCAATGCTGGATACTTTCAACCTCAGCAAATAGAGTAGATTCAGAAGCTGCCAAAAACCCGCATCCAAAATAATGATGGAGTGACAGCAGATCAACAAAATATATACTATCAAAGAAAACCCATCGGGGTAGCTGAGAAGAACCCTTTACATCGTTTCAAGGAAGTTTCTGGTCCACTTCACTGACGACCTATTCCTGTTAAAAAGTGGTGATCAACAAACTAAGGAGACAATCCAAACCGATATACACTCGAACCGTTCACATCCGCTGAAATAGCGTCGGTAGATGAAACATCGATATGACAGGAGCAATTAGTAGATTGAATGAAATTTCACGCGCATCATTTCTGAAGGTCATGGGTCCAAATTTCACAAATCCGCACTAGAGTGTAAATTTCAATGTGCACAGTATGCAGGTTGTGTAGAAAGCAAATACTGTAGCATTTTAAACAAAAACAAAATGAGAAATGAATTTAATTCGTTCACCTGTATTTATAACAGATTTCTGTTTTCATTGTTTAATTTTCCACCACAAATATGTGCGAACCAGTTAGCCTCATCTGATGCGATAGGGCCTTACGTACGCAATCCTGCAGCGTTTTTCTGCAACATTGCACCGCATTCAGGAGGATTTGCGAGTAATGCCCACTTAAACCATTGCCAAACGGCTTTGATGACAGTAGGACCTTAGGTGACAGTTTTCATACGTATTGAGAAGTGGTGAAATCTCCATCTTTAACGTCAGAGATGCTCTGCTTATCGCTGAACACGATGTAATTCTGTTCACTACGTACGCCGACGCCGGTAGACAGTCAGCGGTCCCGACTCATTTCATCATGAGTCCTCACTGGCAATGTCACTTCTCGCGTCCCTTACTACCGGGTACATCGCCCGGTAAACCACTGAGCGCTGCAGAGCTACTGCTTCATTGGTTATTAATTCAATCGACCCGTTGATCATTGCTCATGAAATCATGCCTACGGCACAGATGGACCGGTTAGCTGATTGCGCACAATGTGGCAGTGCAAAAAACTGATTGCTCAAACCATGAATGGTGAACCAACATAGTTAGATCAGGTACGTTAGTGATTGTGTTGTGAGAACGACTGCCCACTTACATTACGCGTGATATATAGCTATCACTCCTTGTATAAGATTGATGCGCTTTGGATGAGCCAACTGGTAGAGAACGCTTCGTACACGTTTGTGCTTCACACAAATCTAAGTGATGGAGCTATAAGGGTACTTAGTGTGTATGAATTTCACTGATTCAGATTCCCTAAGAATGAAATTTATAGCGAGATGGCGCTAGTTCAGAATTCAGACGTGACCAGAAGCAGTGAACACCAGATCGTTAGACAAAAAAGTAATGCTATTAAACGGTGTGCAAGTACTGAGGTTTGATTGCATCAGCATAACGAACGTTTGCGGCAAACCTGACATTTAAATTAAAAACCGTACCACAACAAAAACACGGATACCGCCCATCACAACGGTTCATTTAATGTCGAAATGAGAGAAAAGCATCAACTAGGGGACAGAAATACAACTTACCTGGATCAGAGGTTGATGCACAGTTGGATGGGGGGCAATCCGTGGTGGATAATTCGGCGTCCTTTTCCGAAGTGAATAAACTACTGCCGGATTTACGCTCTGAGTTGTCAAGCCAACTGCTGCTACAACAGCTGTTGGGGGAATGAGGTAAGAATGGCGAACAAGCGGGTGGTGAGCTTTTAACAAATGGATGCAGTAACCCGTTGTTGATCACTGAATTGGCAGGCGGTTGTGCCGAGTTAGAGAGCTGATTTGCACTTGATGGGGAGTGTTTCACCCGAGCTCGTGTCAGCGCCCGTGTCTGCGGACGGCATTCGTTCGCTTCTGGGCTCAGCACTTTTCTATGCAGATCCAAACCGTCAACCACCTGGTTGTGATTTAGCACTCGTGCAGAATCGACGGCAGTGTTGTGCCACAATTCAGTATCCACCGTGAGAGGTTTGGTTACTTCGGTAGCGAAAGCGCGGTGCTGTGTTGTGAATGTGGCAGTAAAGGAACGACGACTTCGAACGCTTGATAGCTGGAGAATGTTCAGCGAGTGACTGCAACATTCGTTCAAGAGCTGGTTTGATTTAAAATAGTCCAAAAGGTGGGTAAAAATATGAGATATCGTACGGTGCTGTTTTCGAGCACGCGAGATTAGACACTCATGACAAGAGGGGTTTAGTCGTAATTCCCAACCGGCGATCATGCACAAACAAGTTCCATTAACTGAAAAAGGGTAGCTCATGGATAAGTGTAGAAACCAGTCCAAACCAGATTTCTCGCAATAAAAAGTCCCCAGAGTAGACGACTGCGGTGACCGGTGTTTCTGTAGAGCGATCGTCCCACAAGTGTGGGCCCGAATGCAAAAGCCGGGGTCCAAATCATCCTACAGAAATTCAAGCCGAAAGGTTCATTTAAAAACATGTCACCCAACCGCGTCAGGTTAACGAATGGCCCTAACGCATCGCTGTGACAACACTCACGCTAGCTGGCACGGGGTTGGACTTGCATTTCAAGTCAAACCAGCTATATCGTTCCAAAGTTTACGCCACTATGCTTCAGAGGTCACAGCACCTATCTGTTAAAAAACTGTCGGTCGTTTGAAAGGCAACGCAGTGCTGGGAACCAGTATGCATCAATGACCGTAAATGGGCAGAATAAAAATACGATATTTTCCTAAAGGAGAAAGCCACCACAATGAAGTTCTCATCAAACGATAGAAAACAATAAGATGCATTCACGAAGAAAACAGATATGCCAAATAGTAAGGGATTGATTAAAACCCAACAACTTTTCCACACCAACCACTCTGAACATTTAAGTTTAGTGCACAATTTCCGCAATATGACGTGAAGTTATATGTCTGTGTGGCCAAAACGCTAAGTCACGTATGACATTTCCAAGTGCTGCGGCCCTTTAAGTGAGTTGTGTCGCTCAACTTCCTATCAACATGTCCCACTGGGCCATTTTATCCACATATATGTGCCACGATGAAGGAAACTTGCTGCGACATCGAGACAAACATGGATAGCTCGTTCGAAATTACTGTTTCCTTGGGTTGTTTTGTTCTCTATAAACCTGCTGTCTTGAAAAAATGGTATATGTATGGGGGAACCGTTTCGTTTGGTTAGACGAGACATTCGCGTCATACGGATTTCAGTTGAGTGGCTACGACCTATGATGACAGGTCGGCACAAGTATGTGCTGACCAGACTATGCGGAGTTAAAAGCGTAACAACTTTCCTGCAAGAATTTTGTCTCTTTACAAATTGACAACTCTGTGACTGTACAAATTTTAAGTGAAAATGTCTGTGATTGGGGTGTAGAATCGATGTTTTCATGTTAAAACATCTATAGCATCGACTGTTAACATGACGATTATAGACGACTATTGTCGTTCCTCTTTCTCTTGGGCTGACGACAATATCAATTAATCGGGACAAAATTTGGTTAACCATACTGCATATATAGCGGGCATAGTGTGAACAATATCTCTCAGATATTCTGCTTCTAAAACAAAGGTAACCCAACGTGGTTTATCTGATCGATGTAATCACACAGAGGGATAGGAGATTTGGCTTACCCGGGTAGGGACAACGTCCTTTCGAAAGCTATTAATCTTGCCGCAATCGGCTGTGACTGGAGTAAGGAACCTGACCAACCATACTACCGAGTACTGTCTCAATAAGGTAACGTGTTGATTCGTATGTAGTGGAATACTACAGAGTGGATACCGTAACGCTATTCAATCCAGACAAGAAGTATGGTAAATTTGTGTGACATTGGAGGCCAACGTATATCAAGCTAATAACAATCAGTACTATCAACATATTGCGTTTGGTCCATCTACAGAGTACAAAATTGGTCACGGTGTCGGTAACTGTTTCTCCAAAACACGGGACAGTGTCCATCAGTGCGATGTGGTTCCAGCATGATATTTCGTCCAGTCAACTTTGCACGCAACGTTACTCAGGACAAAGCAAGTTTCTAGAGAATAATGTATTTCAATCGGGACAACATTTGTGAACGACCTGTCTACGCCGATTTCGAAAACGCGGTAGGTTGCATCAGCCACAACACCTATTCATAATTAGAATTAAAGAAATAGACAACAAAGTTACAGAACTGAGAGATATTACACGACGCTTAGCGTTTTGACAGAGCTGTTACAGAACGGCACGTCCGAGTCCACAAACGGTGGAGTGCACTCAAAGACACAACACACAGTTTATTGGACTCTACGGAAAATGGCTAGGTTCAAATCATTCCGTTACTATTTCACAAATCTGTTCTATTCACGAATATAACGATTTATTGTCTACCGTGCAGTGGAAAAGTCATCACGATAGCCATTTTCGTTAGGAGAATATCGTGTTTCTAATTTGCCCATTCACACTCATTGATGCATACTCGCTGCCAGCCCTGCATTGCCTTTCAAACGTTGAAACGTATCTCAACAACGAGGTGTTACTGTGCATGGGCTGTATTGGTGAAACTAGTGGGATGACAAAGTTGACCGATTAGATATGAAATGCAAATCCAGTTCCGTACTGCATGGCATGGCTATGGATGTAGCGATGCGTCGGGGTTGTTCGCTAACCCGACTCGGTTAGGAAGCCTGTTTTTGAGTGAGTTGTCTGAGTAAGTTTTTAGAAGAAATTTCCATGAGATGGTTCAGATTCCGCATTTTATAACCCGCCCCACAATTGTGAAACAGTTGCTAAGTTTATCCACGTGAAGGAGGTTTGATAAATTGGCATCCGTGCTCGGTCACTTCAGTTTAAGCGGTCAGAGTTTACGTGACGTAATCAAGACACTGAAGCAACCACGGCGGCGAATAGGTATTCGCTAAAACGTACGGTTTCTGTGTTGTAGTGAGTGACACCCCAAAATAATGCAGCATAAGTAGATCTCACCTTTAATATGCTAGTGGTATTACTCCGAGTCAGTTCACTTTCCATCGTGTTTAACCAGATCGGCGCAACAAGAATGTATTCGTTCAATACATGAAACCTTAAGGATACCTTTCAACGAGGTAAGCTATAAAAGGACGATTACCACTAGAGTTTCACTGAGAGATGAAACGTAAGCCGGATCTCAAAAATAACTTCAAGTGGAGTCATATACAAAGAATGAAGGCATTTAGTTTGTATATCACACGGTTTATCGTTATGTGACATAAGATTAATGAACACAATTAGGACGAACTGGTAGGGGCTACTCGAGTGCACGCGACCAGTTACCACCGTCATCACCAGTTTACAGCCTGAGGAACAGAATGAACGACTAAACCACGACAGCAAAGTGTACGAGCGAGCTAAAGACACAATGTATATATCTCCAATAACGAATACGGCCTCACCTAGTAGAACAACAAATAAAACTAGGAATAAACCTACCGGCAGTAATTAGTGAATAAAACATTCGACCTGTGACAGTTGCCATACCCAAATCCCACTAATCGACAGTCGTGCCACCTAATATACTAACGTTGAAGGGGATTAAAACAGAGGACAATAAGTTGAAATACAGTAAACCAGAGCACAAATATTCGCAACAAGAACGCTGTCGAATCTAATTCTGCTCTGTTCTTGACATTTATCTAGACCATCAGTAATACCCTTTGCGTGCAAGCCAAGAGGTCGGTAGCACCCCATGGAACATTTAAGCAATACACTGAACATCTTACTACTTGTTGCGGTCCAGCCCAGCCCAGTCCACCCCAAACCACGTAAAAAAGGTGATGAGCTAGCGTGCGTAGACGCATGAGCATCCAGATATCGACAAAACTAGTCTGTCCTTCGAAAAAATCATATGAAGTTACGCACAATAAGCAGATAGTCACATTTACCTTCGTATCAAGAGAAACTGGTGAACGAGCATCACGTTTGAATCCACAGTTACCCATGGTGGCTTTGGTTAAGTTTTCCGTGCATAAATCAGCGCTGGGGAGGTCTTCAACAGTTGAAAACCCACAAAACACCGATGCAGTTGAATCTGAGAGCTCCTTCTTCTGGTTATGTTCCTGCAGCAGTAAATCTGACTGTATACCTGTGATCTGTCTTTCTTCTTCCTGTTTCAATTCGAAAGCGCAAGCCTGGGCTTCAGCAGCTACAGTCTCTGTCAACGTGGTCAGTAACGGTGACTCTGTGGACACAATGGAAGCCAAAAATTTATTCATCCGATCCGATGGAGGTTTTAGTTGGGAGGAAAATTGAGGTGAACTATCCGAGTCGGGTACAGGTGAGTTAGTTTCAACCAAACGTCGCTTACGATCACAGACCCAATCATCCCCATCGACCGCTGTCTCGTCACGCTCTAGTGAGGGATGAAGCAAGAAACGTTTGCGAGTTGAATCTTGTCCATGAATCAGCGGAGTTGGTGGGTTGGAGGTGATGTGCATTGATGACTGGACAGGTTGTTCTCTGTTGGACGAGGTACGGTCCAACTCAGGTTTGAGCGAAACTGTGGCAGCAGCGCGCGTTACGGAACGAGTTTGGATTGGCCGACCGTTATCTACGCCTAAATTGCGCTCGCGACTTAAACTAGCAAAAAAGTAACAGACAAACGTACAAAATAAAAGGAAATTATACAAAGAAAAGTAAAGGCATGTCTGAAGGTTTGGTATTGTACAGAGCAGAGAAGTCCAAATTGACCTGTGCGTAACGATACAGATTGCAGAATGCAACGTGTTGAAAGTCTGAGATTGACCAGCACCGAGAAATTCGATAAATCCCATTTGACAGTAGGAGTTACAAGAAAATGAATCTTAGAAATAAACCCAGTAGTCGTTTAGGAATTGCAGAAAACGTAACCAGATTTTAGGGATTCTGCTGGAAGATTTTTACTTCCAAACCAATAACTAACAGCTCTGTTCACTTCAGGTCAACAAGGTACAGAGAGTAGGATCAAGGTAAGATAGGAAGATTTTAAAACACCTGTTTATTGGATACCGCAGCTTGAATAGTTCACCAAAAGCCCCAATTTCATTCGAAAATGACAGGAAGGCAATAAAACAGTGCCACTTGTACTCTCTACTTCAAACGGATAGTCCGACCGTAAAGTATCTGCCCCCATATTGAGGCTTCCTCATATTAACCTGACACGTAAAAGCACGTCTTATTAACTCGATCTGGTATGCGGTTGGAAGAAATTGCATTAAAAAAAACTTGAAGCTCCATGGTAAGCCATGAGCATCAATGTGGTAAGATGAAGTAGTTGAGTTGATGGTCTATTGGTCGGCCACAGACGAACGTCACATTAACGGTACGTTATCAATGTGTTTCGTGCATGTAGACAAAGACAGTCGCATTTGGAAGTTTTGAAAGCACACAAACCACAAGAAATTCAGATAATCCGGTCGATATGTCTTTGTGCTCGAGGTGTGGTAAAGTTCAAAGTGTCACTCCTTTCAATTTTAACCCACAGCCAACGACCCATGCGTGACCAAATAGGTCAACCATGACTACGCAAATCGCGAAACTATCGCTGCCAGGATGTTCGTGATTCGTTCGAAACTAAAAGGCATAAGCAAATGTGACGATTTCGAATTGATCTCATGTTTGTAATCGTGATCTATCCGGATGAAAAAGTGTGTACGTTCCCTAGTGTGATGGCACGTGTGTTTGTGTACTTGATGAGTTCCAGTTAACAGGTTTGTTCCTTACCAAGCACGCCAAATAGCACAGGCTAAAGTTCAAAGTGAATAGTTTACAAACATTCCATTTGCTCGATTCAAATGTCCTACTGTTATATTGATGGTATGATAAAACTGTTTACTCGTATACTAACAGCTGTGCTCGTATAGTAGACACGGTGCATCACACGGAATCGTTCAACTCGCTCGTTTGACTCTATTAAGTCGCTTTGTAAATCACTGTTTATATACAGGCTTAGTGAACGTAATTTACATCCATCAAATAATACTGATCGCCAACACGCTTCACAAGTGCATCCTATCTAGTTTGTCAAGCTACCAACGGTGTGCTGAAATCTAATGCATTGTAAACGAAACGGCCTGATTTGTTAGACTTCGATAATGCATCTGATGACACCTTCTAAACTGAACACAGAAAACGACCCTAAGCGTGTGGAAAACAAAAAGTATATTGGCTACAGCATAAACCTTGTTTATCACTATACCTGGGTCGTTATAAAAAGACGTACGGTGTTGCGAATTTCCTTCCACATAGCGTGCTTCTTTCTATTCCACTCTTAATGCTCGGTAACGCGGTACATTCGTCCATAAAGTCTGATGGGTGGTGAATACCGTCGATTTTATTTCAAATCACTCATTTCAAGCGCAGACTGATAATGGATGAGCAATGAGCACGCAACAAACCGGCAGTACACGCCCATGATACATGCTTGCACGATGTTCCCACTTTGCTCTGCATATCGCACTCGTTTGATTTGTTAGTGTTAATTCATCTCAGCCGTCGAATTGTTGAATTTTATAAACAGCTCTGTTACTAAGTCATTGTATTGTTTCCATAACGGTTTAAATCAGGAAGGCCTGACTGGAGTTCATGTACAAAAACGGGCTTGCATACAAATCATCTTGAGTTTCAGTCTGTGGTATTTGGCGTGCTTGGTAAGGAACAAACCAGTTAACTGGAATTCATCAAGTACACAAACACACGTGCCATCACACTAGGGAACGTACACACTTTTTCATCCGGATAGATCACGATTACAAACATGAGATCAATTCGAAATCGTCACATTTGCTTATGCCTTTTAGTTTCGAACGAATCACGAACATCCTGGCAGCGATAGTTTCGCGATTTGCGTAGTCATGGTTGACCTATTTGGTCACGCATGGGTCGTTGGCTGTGGGTTAAAATTGAAAGGAGTGACACTTTGAACTTTACCACACCTCGAGTACAGACATATCGACCGGATTACCCGAAACCGGTCATGTCCAAGAGGCAAAACGCTCATAGATAACAGAACGCACTAGCAATGTGTGTACCCCAGTCACCGCTGGTCACCCTACGTGTTGCGCTAACCAGTCGTTTAACCAATGTGGGCGGCTTGCTGATTGACGATTCCACTTGGAAGCAAAACTAGTTTTCTGAGAGTAACAGCGACTCTACTTGAAGTTACATGTCTTCGTTGAACTTGGAAAGGTATAGCTGAATTCAGTTAGCACTCATGTTTAGGATGTCACCTTGGTTAATATACGCAGTAGGTTTATAAACGTGACATTCATTTAAATTTGCTCCTCAACTACTACCTACTTTCTTTCTGTAAGTAACATAATTAATAACGAATTTATGCTTGGTCGTTCCGACAGAATTCGGCCTTACGTTTTCCCGTTGGTCTACCGTTGACAGTTGGCAGCGTTCTTTGGAAGTACGATGACGATCGTGGGCGACATTTCGTTTTGATTCTGTTCATTCTAGTCGCTCGCGCGTATGAAGGTTGGTGTTTCAAAAGGTGGCTTATCGAGATCACCTCAGAATCTTTTGTATTCCTTCTTATTCAGCGTTGATCTCCGCTGTTTCAGGTTTCGTTCTGGTACGTGATTCTGATTTCCGACATTCATTACCGGGCTGTTGGACGGTCGTTGTCAGCTTTGCTTTAGCCCTGGAGTGACCTCTGAAAGGAATGTCGATCAGATTTCACATACGTGTACAAAATTGTGTTGTAGCAAACAGCAGACACCTGTCCGCCAACACAGTATTCCACCGACGGTACTGCATCTAAAAATTTCATTACGGGATAGCGACATAGAGGAAGAAAGTGGAGGCAGACTTGGTGAAGCCTTGCATGCAATTGAAGAAAAGAATGGGACTTGAAGCACTAGAGATGAACACTGAAAAAAACAGGAACAGAATATTTTGAAGTGATCTCAGTAAGGCACCCTTCGAAACACCAACTTTCCTTCGTGACAGTGAAGGTCAGGTAAAGTAATCCAGACGAGAAATACGACCTTTTGATGGTAACACCAAGTTGCTCTGTGTTCTAACAGAACATTTGAATCGGGTGCTAGTAAGAAGGCGGGCGACAGCAAAGCCATACTGAAGTACTCAACATTGTGATGGATCGGCGAAAGCCACCATTCGACACTTTATTGAGCTCGAAAACATCGAGGATATCTAGTCATCAAGGAATTTTTTGGCAAACAACCTTTGTTAGAAACACGTGATGGTGAAAGCAAAAAGTGATGTATTGGTGGAAGACCCACGTTTAGCTGGGAGCGAACCACCGGCAGTGAGTAAATTGGCTCAACAGATGAAAATGTTTGGTATGACGCTCAGAGAAGTGAATTAAGACAATGACTTCATTTCAAGCAGAAGGATAGAGAGAATTGCTCGGAAACTACCGCCTGAACTGCATTTCAGATTTGTAGGTGAGACCGCGGTCATAACCCGTCATAATCGTCAACATAATTTGCTGAAGCCGCTTAAATGAGACACAGCATGCGATAGCAAAATGCCTCACGCCTGAATTATATGGCGTTTCCAGGCTGTTGAACGCAAAATCGAACCCAGATGGCACGGGGCGGAACACCCACTTTATGCGGAGTGACATCCCGATTATAAGTAACGTACGGCCTTTCATTTCGTTGTTCCATCTATGAAGACAGCCATTTTTCTCATCAGTGCCCATTATTTCAAAGCCGGTCGATGGAGCTGAGGACTGAACTTACGCGAACTAGAAAATTAGAATTCCGAAGCTCGAAAGCCAGCCATATAGCCAGAAACTGCGGAAGAAGCAGGGGTTGTAGCAATCAAGGATAAAGATGAACTCATCGTCCACTGTATTGCGACACACCTGCTACCTCCACTGAGGAACACTTCATCGTTACCAGCCACAAAGTAGTTGGATTACATTTACGGGATTCATCTCAGACATTCACAGATAAATTTCAGACTGTTTTAGCCTCATTCCTGGGATCACATATCAAAGAGATAATATCGCTCAAACTTGTGTTCTCCGACAATGGATCTGAACGCACCCTTACTGACGAGTCAACAGTTGCCAAACTTGGAAAGCAAAAGTGTCAGAAGCAACAGAGAAAACATGTGCGCTGAACAGAAACATGATGTTTGAATGGGTGCCGTTCATAACCCCGACAGCTCAAAAACCCTGTGATTAACATTTCACCGATTGAATTGTCTTCACTTCATAACCTCACCGACAGAAGTTCGCAGTATTTGACATGTAATAATAACGATGTAGGGAAGCTAGAAAATCGGCCCCAATGAAATTTAAATCTGTTAGAATAAAACGTTACGTACAACGCCATGAAGATAGATACGGTGTCTTGTAACGAGTCATGAACGTCTCCAGATGATGTCCATTTAACTTTTGCATAATATGGAAGCGATTGTCCTTACGCCGTTTACCTTTCACCAAAAAGTAACCAATGGATGTTCAGTTTATTAGTTCGGTTTTTAAATGAAACGATTTCACAAAGTTCGAGTGTTTCGAACCCCGGGATAAACTACCAGTGACACAAGTGAGCCGCGTTTACTTCATCCGGGTAACTAAGGCTGTCCGAATCTCCAGTCGTTGATTTGGGAACAACGCGAGTTCAATCAGGAGAGTCTGAACATCATTCTTCCCGTGCTTCCAGTGTTTATGAGGAGTCATTGATATTGTTTCGCACGGCCGATCATGCATACGATGTTTACCTTCTGTTCGGCTGAGCCATACCCGCAGACTGCAAGTAAGCTAATTTGGTTACAACACTCAAATGATGAGTCGGGTGTACCAGATTACAACCCGTCAGTCGAGACAGCAGTGAGAAAACTGAGCGCCTGGTCCGCATGGTAAGCTTCCACATATGCTGACTGGACGGTATTCATTACAAGTCACGCAAACCGCTGTTATCAATAAGTCAGTGGCAAGAACAAACTGTATTCTTGGACCAGTCGTTGTTATTGTTGAGCGGAACAATCGCGGTAACAGAAATAGAATGGCAGTCTTTATCAAGGATTGACCGATAATACTGGTAATTAAACTGATGGTAGTTGATCGTAGTTTAACGTCACTCGCTTACAAGCCCAACCAATTGCAAACCTGCTGGGCATTGAACATAGCGCACCCAATGTTGATCGTTGGGCCAGACCCAACGTTTGTTATGGATGATTGTCACCAGTAAGACTGCTTAAGAACATACCTGCTGTAGTATGCACAATAATGAACTAGCTGTCAGTGTGCATTCTTAACCATCACGGCCACAATATTGTCGGGACTTTGACAGCTGCTATGTTGGCGTGTGGTGATTTTGATACAGACAATGTTTCACCATAAGCATTTTCAGCCCTAGGCAGTACCTCTAGGTACTATGGCTCGGGCTGCCGTCGGGCCTGGCAGCGGCCCATAGAATAGTAGAGTGATGAATAAGTACAACTGCAAGAAGAACACAGAACGATGGAGCATCATGAAAAGAAAGGGTTAACGACTTGCCGATTAAAGAAGAGGCCTACAAGGTGTGTGTGCGTCCAGAGGCTGTCTAAATCATTGCCGTCCAGTTTGATGTTTTCTGGGGTGGTTATCCAAGTTACATAAGCGTGGCAATGGAGACGCTACTTAAGTTACATCCATTTTGTCCGAGCAATTAGCTGTTACTGACCTGGTCGCACCTATCGGATACACCGTTTGACTCATACTGAAACTCCGACAATGATGTTCTAATCGGATTTGACGTTCTGGAAGTCGACAGGGCGACTGAAGAGCGAAAGAGAAAGATTCATGAGCAAGACTGTCTAGTAGTTGTTGGACGCACATAGTAGGTTAATCAACACATGGACGGTCGCGAAAGCTCGAGGGACCCCGATTCACTTAACACCTATGTCTCGGTTGGAATTAGCGGCAGCTGTTGTTGCGGTTAAACTGGCCCAGCAGATGACAAGTGAGTTGGACTGACTTAGCGATCATCTTGCACTGCCATAGGTTTTTCCAAGCGATCCCAGGCCTTCTTCGCTAGCCAGCTGATCACAGCGTACAAAGCTCCCCGTCATGTTAGCACAAAACACAACCCGGCTGGTCTTGTACCATGCGACACCCACGCCGACGAATTTCGGAAGTTGGACTTGAACTACCTTGCAGTGACGAAACCGAAACACTACGCCTTGTTAGACTCACAGTAGACATGCCGAAAGACGCTGAGCAAGGTTGTGGTGCAGCATCTCTCCAACAGTTGGATCACTTACATTCATCTATACAGAAGCTCAAGTGTATCTCATCATTTTTGAGCGCCTTTTCATGTTTCAGCACAAGGGTGATATACATTGAGATGGCAAGTTCATGGAATACCAAATCGTTCATGTGCCCACAATCGGTGTTGCAAAATGAAGCTGCCTACGGAGATTACGTAGTGACAACTGCACAAATTCTAAGAGGGATAAGAAGGGTGTCAAAAAAACTGATGCGGGCGTGAAACGAAGGGAAAATGTCCAACAACCTTGTAGCTCGCCATTACGACTGGAAACTTATCCCGGAGAATCGACCTGTCGACTTTGAGTATGAGAGAGAAGATCACTTGAACAATAGAACGTAGCATTCTGGTGCCATCACGTGAAGAGTGTCAGACGAGGTTCCGTATAACACTTCTCGAAATCAAAAGCAATGTTAAAGACCGACCTGTAGTCGAACACAATCAGGACAACCAAAACGTTTTAACACTCAGTGAACTATTGATAATTCGAGGAAAAAAGTCCGCATCGGTAGCCGTAGTAGTCGATGAGAATCGAACCAACGGACGATGGTGAGTCGCTAAGTGTCCAACCGACGCATTTTCGAACAAGTAGCTGAAGCGCTGTCTATTCACACAACAAACTATTCAGCGATGAGAAGTCACCAAAACTAGTTCAAAAAGAGGAGTTATAATACTTCTAGAAATTGGTGCCCCATGTGATCACTGTTTAAATGGTATTATCTGGGAAGTTGATAAGGGCCAAGATGGTTTCGTAAGGAACGTCATCGTGAATACACTCAATAGACGACTTCGGAGAAATGTTCGGTAGATCAACAAACTCAAAGTATACCTCGTACTTTCTGATACTAGGGCGGCCTCTGAAGACAAAATAAGGTGGATTCTGCAAAATATCAGAAACCTTGTAAATGCTATCTGCAAAAATGTGTTCACAAACTATTAGTGGCTGTGGTTAACAAGTTGGAAGGCTGGAGGTTACAGCAGGAAAATTTGGTACAAGTGCGGGAAGACGGACGAATCCTTGTTATTACATAGAGTACAAGTGCCACCAAAGTAACTACATCAGCGAGATGTTAATGGCAACAAACAAATTTGGATTTAGTTAGGCTAGCGTGCGCTGATACATAGAGCATCATCCCGTGGTCTCAAATAAACAGTCTCGTGAGAATTTTGGAGGGAAGGATGCACATAATAATCGCAGACAATGTGAGATTGGCCCAATATTAAACAGAGGAAAGTATATCCATAAAACGTAAGAAGGGCACTTTTGTTGGGTAGCGTGTGAAGTCACAAAACCAGCCAACCTGTGACTAACAAACACAGTTGGTATGACAAATTTTTGTTGGCGCATTGCACCGACGTCTGTTTGTGTAATATTGAACGCGTCTAAATCATAGCAATCAGTAATCCTGGGCTATTCACACGTAGTACATTACCGCATTCTACCAACTTAAATGACAGGTTCTGTAACTATTCTCTCGTGATCAAATTTTTGAAGTACCAAAATCAGCTAGCCGTCATCAGTCCTACATCATTTAGCTCAGTTCGTGGTTCCCAACATCAGACTGACCCTCACCTCATTAGTGTAGGTAGTGAGCAAAAATAATGCAAACATAAGAACAAAACCAATCACGGAACAGCTAACACGCAGCGATTGAGTGCACAGGTTGATCAGTAGATTCAATCGAACAACGAGGTCTTAATTCGGAATAAATTTTACTGCGTCACAAATTCGACCACCTGTTTCGCACCAACTAACAACAAGCACAGTACATCCAAAATAACCAAGTGGAAAAAAACCCGGAAAATCCAAACATCGTGGATATGTTAATCAATTCTGCCGCAGTACAGCAAACTGCATGTAGCTAACCAAAGAAAAACGATGCAGTTCAATTTTTCAAAACATACTGAATGCGTAGGTAGGTTGTAGCGAATTCACCACACTGTATTTGAAAGTTGTATGTGTGTAAAATCATGAATACTATTCATATCGATTAGTAACAGAAACGAGCGTAAGTACGTTGTAGAGCAATCTAACCCTTGGTCAAACATAAAACTTACGTGCTGTGTTCACACGACTCAAGGGCGTCAGATGCAGCGTCTAACGTGGAATCCGATGGTTCTTGTTTGGATATAATGCGGGCGCGCTTCAGAGTTTTCGAATCGAAACCCGACTGCAGTCCAAATTCCGAATAGGCCGCGGGTGATTTATTTTGAAGATCCGTGTTCCCGTTCACGAGCGAACTGTGGAGGGAGCCCTGTCTTCGTTTGACTTCGAAGCGCGCTTTTTGTAGGATTATCTCCTTAATAGTTTTCAGGTTGGTGTTTAAGGTACACATGCGCTTGGTCAAATGCAGACGACGATCCGGTACGACTGCCATCAGACAATACCGCACGTCCTGCTTTGTGAATGAGATATCGGATGTGTTGGGGGAAAGAACATGGACATGTCTTTCAATAGTGATTAGACCACTTGTAAAACTGGCGTGAATATGCAAAGAAATCGTGGAAGTGTTAGTGAGGACAACTGTAGGCAAATGTCTACATACAAGCACGAAATCAGTGTGGAAATCAATCAAACAATTTCCAAAGAATTCACAAGGATGAGCTAACCGAAGATGTTATTGATTATGTAGAAATATAGGGGATTGCAAGGCAACAAGGAAAATCAACTTCATACTGCTACCCGAAGCGTGTTCATATGTTGTGCCATAAAAAATTCGTTGGGGAAAATATGAAAATGAATATCACCACACTAAATAAAATTAAATAAAAACAGGAGCAAACGCGGAAACCTGGACTCCAATCTGTGAGAGTTATGGGTAATTCATGCTTTGACACAGAGCCACACTAAGTTTGGATATGAAATGTGCAGACCAGAAAGCTGCAGCGGTTAAAAACAAAGAAACCATCTATGGCACGTATTAGTAAGAAATACTAACTTGTGGTCCGCAGGCACGGGGTAGATTACGTTGAACTACACAGTGTAGCATGCATCGGTAAGAGTTCCTCATAAGTAGGAAGATTATAACGTGATAGAAGTGAGGTAGGCGGCAGGGGAATCGACAGATGAATACACTGACAGGCACGAGGTGTCTTACTTCGTCGTTGCAAATGGGGGCTCCGTGTTACGGGATGGTACAAACTAAGCAGAGGGAAGTGGCTCAACGAAACAGAGGGCGGAGAGAGAAACATACCAGGGGGTTCCTAACACTCAGCGACGGCCTCAGGCGAAGCGAGTCAGATGATGACAAACTACACCATAGCGCCTCCCACTATTTGAGAGAGATGCAGCATTAGCTAGGAGGCAGGAAGGATTTAGAAACAGAATGTCATATCCGGAGATCAGAATATTAAGGTTTAAGAGCTACCAGTACATTTATACTGAACTTCAAGTTCCGGCACTTCTTGCCACCTGGAAGATGATCAACTGTCACCTGTGGTCCATAGTTCTTGAACAGCAGAGGATGTAAGTATGAAGGACTGCAAAACTTAAGCGCTGGAGTGGCCAAGAAGAGAATTGAGTGGGGATAGTGTGATAAGAGCGAAAAATGGACCACCAGTGTAGAGATGAAGCAGTTATCTCGACAGTACACAGCGTGAGATTGAGAACGCATCGACCTTCAGCTTTATTAAAAATGGTAAACGAATTAATTTCAACTCAAATGAAATATATATATATATATATAGTCTTTGCAAACTCGTCAGTTGAGACATTCGAATTGAAGCGCCATTCGACTACAGAACGTCTACAATTGGTTGTTGAACTCCTGAGCTATTGGAGAGACAGGCGGATAGCTGCCAATGAAGCCAAATGGTCCATCAACGTCTGCTAGTTGTTCTTTGGAATAGGCAATACTACCTTCTTACGAAGTTGCCCGGGTAATTGTGAGGGTAATTGTGTAATTGCACAAGACCGTACGACACCAGAAGAAAACTTGTGAAGCCTGTAGCTATTACAACGGTTGAGATTGTATGCACAAGGGGAATAGCAAAGAAATGTAATGAGATTGTGCCTCGACAACGGAATCAAACGACAAATTGAAGTTACTTACTTCACAGAACATACTAAAACAAGTTATAGGAGGCTCGAAGCACGCCGACAATTTCCTGTTGTACACAGATGACGCCTTACTTTCACCTACAACTTGATTGTTTGTTTGAGAAGTCTAGGCACCTTGATGTTGAATGTTCGAATACAGAAGTAGCTATTTTTGGTAGTTAGTAGTTCGGTATCTTCTCGTTTATTTTTTTCTTCTCTTCCTACGTAGAATTCGCTTTTTTGGTTGTTATTATTATTATTAGTCTGCAATGAAATGTTAACATCGTCGGTGCGTAGTAAACGTCCTGGTTTGCAGAAGAATTTTTTTTTCGAAAAGTTGGATAGCGTCCCGAGGTGGTTAGGAACTGCCACGTTAGACAGACGCTAACCTAATCAGTGTAGTTCTAATAAGCTACTTGGAGTAGTACCAATTAGAATATACATACAGACAACGGAGTAACATGCATGTACTGAACAGTGGTTGTTGATCACAGGTGCACATGACGATGCCTGTTACAGTCAGTGATTAAAAACGAGTATACTTATTAAGCATCGCGAACAGATTCATCTGTCCCTACACCTGATCATCGTGAGGAAAACAATTATGGCCAGTCAAGATTGGTCAACAGATCGAAAGGAAAAACAGTCGTCAGCGTTAGTCAGGACACTGTAGTTTAATCTTGTGCATCGATCATTAATCAAAACAGAGCTATCTAAATCTTATTATTAGGCTCTCTGTGTACAATAAGATAAAGAGAAGTAAGAAATTTTCCCGTTTCAACTATTTCCATAGTTGAGATAAGGAAGTTGGCATTCGAATGCCTTATGATTGAGGAAGTAGACCAGCTGGAGACAATCTAAATAGGTCTCGTTTCAACTGAACAGCGATCGCGTAAACAAAACTTGTTGTAACCAATCCAATCTGGTTGACACGAAATTACCAAAGAATGTGAAAGGATGTATGCACAGAGCTAATTAACGCAAAGATCTGCAGCAGATATAAGGCCTAGAGTCTGACAGTCCGCGAAAACCAGGAGATTTACGTGGGTCACACTTATTGGATGGGGAGTGACAGTCTTCACGAAGACTTCGAGATGAATCAAGGAGACTAACATCGGCCATCAAAGGCAAGGCTGAAGACTTCAGCTCGGGCATTTGCACACGAGTCATGATTGTCCTCTACCGAGGTCGGATCAAGAGACTAGAAAAAATTAGAATACAGAAAAAGAACAAGGAAGAGGAACAGGAAAGCAATTGTAAACATGAATCACCAGAATGGACATACCATATGTTTCCGGAGTGAGCAGAATAGGCCCCGTTCCAATGGCCAGAATCAACCTCAACGGCTCAGGCTAGTATCTTCAGGCTATACCCAACTCAACAGCACCATTCAGTCAATCTTTATCTGTTCCACCAGGCATAGCAAAGCACGACAAGGTGATGGACTATGAAAATGTACTGAAACATGATCCAGCTGTTACAGTCCATAGGCGTCCAACAAAAGGCACAAAACGAATCACATCGACATAAGCCAGTAAATGTAGAATGGCGGCAAACTTAAGTGCAGTGTTTCCCGCAAAAAGCATGGCGGCACAGTTAGACTAAAGATACTACTTACTTCTTGCATGCGTTGCCGCAAAATGTCCGTACACTGTTCCGTCCAATCCCATTGACTCACTGGATTACGCAGTGGCCCATGATTAATAGGATCCGGTTTTAGCCCGTCGAGTTCATACAGAAAACCGCCGAAAGGCACGTAGGAGACAAAATGAAACGTATCCGGTTGAGCCACACCGTTATTACTGGTGGCTGAGGATGTCAAGCTCACGGAAGATTCCACAGTTGATACTGGATTATTTACTCCCTGAGTGGAAGCAAGCGCCGCGGACACTGCAGCGGCGGCCGCTTCGGAAGGTTCAGGCATCGAACCAGTAGAATGAACAGGATTGACGATGGATGAGATTGATTTGGTCGCATGCTTGTTATGTGCCTGAGCCAACTGAGGCATGCTGCCTATTGCCATACCTTTGGCTTCTGGGGAGAGGTTTCTGGTCGCTCTGTGAAACTCATTTAGCATATGACCGAGGTCCAGTTCTGGTCGATTGAGAAGTACGCTCAGGAGGGCATGTGTGGCACAAGAGTTTTGCACTGTTTGCCGAGCAAAAAACAGTTCGCCGGCCATGCCACCATTTGATATGTGTGGGTCAGTTGAATCAGGTTGTGTAACTTGATTAGGATCATCTGTTTCCTGAATAGCACGGCCATCCGAAACCAAACCGGGAGTGAGGCGAGACTGACTGCTTGTGGAAACCTTGAGATTACTCGTTGTAAGGCGCAACGGGTCTGGTGCTGGCTGATTCCCCACGAGTGTAGATGTCACGCTCGTACTGACCAGTGACGTTGTGGAACCAGAAGATCCCCGTCCAGTGCGGCGAGAGGACTTGAGGAAGATGAATCGTCACAAGAAGGTGATCATAAATAAAGCGATGAGTAGCATAAATGATAACGACAAACAGAACATAACGAACTGAAACTGTGCCACGTTGCGTTGTTCAATAAGACCAATCAACTAAACAATAAGCTGAAAGATGACCAAGCAGCTGAGTCGTCGCCGAACAATGACACCTTGAAGGTATAACTGGCCTGGTTGAGCACCCCAGTTCTGTGGAAAAACGGGAACCGAGATGACAGCTCATCGGTCTGTGGAATGCGTCCACTAAACGGACTGCCGTTTTGGAGGAAATCCGCCACAAAATATGCTCAAGTTTAACGTATCAACCAGGTGGTATTGGCTTACTCGTCCACTTCTCCGTAAGTAGTCACTTCGACCATAACACTGTGCAGTCGAGTATGGTCTTGTCAACATCCAGAGTTTAGTAGTACGTCAAATATGTTGACGTCTCAGCACAAATGCTTAGTATGGGTTCAAACAACCTACGAACGTGAAATCCGATGTCTCATGGTCAGACACAATTTCCCGTGGATAAATTGAGCTGGTTGAACTTGTGCTTTCGTGGTCCGGTGGGTGCGCACATCAGACAGAGTGAAAAATTACTGAGGCGTGGACGTTTGATACGAAAACGCCAAATCAACAAAATGGCGAATATTTCACCAGCAAGACCGAGGAAAAAGGAGAAGAGGAATGCGAAAAGTGAGCCGGAAAAGAGTAGTCACCACTGACAGAATCCATAAACAATTAAAGTCGTTGGCAACGGAACACGACCACATTAACCACAGCATCGCCTGTGAGTAGTGTGCCCGAGCGTTTTTATATGACAAATCAGTAGTACCTGATGTGAATTTAATGTCTTAGTGGTCAACACGGTTGCCTAACGAAAGCATGATCAGAGTTTTAATCGCGGGCGTTGAAAGTATATGCACTAATAACGAGCCCTAACAACAGCAAAACTTGAACGCAGTGCTTCTTTCCGCAACGGATTGACTGGAAAGTCTATGGCAACGCGACACCTGCAATCAGTTGTGAGTTGGGTTCAATTTATACCAGCCAAATCCCCACTATTTACCAGTAATCATAATATCGTTGCAGCCGAGATCTAAAGGTTGCACCTGTTCACGGGACCACACTGGATCAACAGGTTCCTGATTGGCCGACTGTCAGACTGATCACACTTGTCGTTAAAATGATACTCGTTCTCTTCTTTTATTGAGTGGTATAAACCAATGTGCGCTCTCACGCCTCATGTTCTGATTAAGAGCGGCTGATAGGGTTACAACTGGCGATGATGAGTGGCAAATCAGCACTATCATCATATCAGCAGGAATCGAAGTTCAGAAGCTTCAAAGGTAGCAGCGCGAACAATGTGGAGTCAATCTACAATTTTCAATCAGGGTGTCTACAGCACAGTCGTCAGCATAACGGAAGTTATCTACCAACGGAATAGCAGGATCACTGAGTTTTCAGTAAGGTCGCCGAGCGCATGTTGGCATTGCGAAGGATGGAATTTTGTGCAAATTTGCCAACTTCCAAATCACATATGCTAGAGATGTGGAAAAGCTGGACACAAAGACGCTCACTGAGAAAGAGCACCCTCATTCAAGGGTTTGTGAGAACCTATAAGAACGTTGGTCTTCGCTGCATTCGACGGTGACACTTCAAGTAGCAGAAAGCGTGTTGACATTTTGCAACTTGGTAAAACAGTATGTTTGCAGGTGGACATGGCCTCTGATAATAAACTCAGCTCAGAGAAGACGTGGGAGGACGTACACAGACCGGGATACATACAGGTCAACTGTGTGACATGGAGGGAACAAGATGAGTCGACATGGTACAAATATTTGCCACTCGATTGGACTAGCAGAAATCAGTTATAAACGCCGTATTATCATAGTCAGAAAAACATGCGACACATTCGTGATCGATATAGCCCTGGTTTATATTCAGTCATCCAAAATGAGCCTTGTAGTCCTTTGTGTTGCTCCCCATTCATATACATTAGTGTGAAATCAGTAGATTAGTGACCACTGATTCAGATTTGGTGACATTTTGCATTTCAAACGAATGACCTTTAAATGTCACTTACTTTTCGTTTTGACTGGTCCCAACGAAATAGAAAAATGAAGCCATAAACAGTTTCGTTGATTGGTTTGGAAAGATCGTAAACTTCCTCTACTTGTACACCTCCGACACCGAAGTCTTCCAATAGCAAAGTGAATAGACCAGGATCACTTTCTAACTCGTGCCACTCGGCTTGACACATTGTTAGATATTCTAAAGCAAACATAACGAAAAAACGTGAAGTTAAATGAAAAATAGACCTAAGAAGACGTTTTTCGGCACTGACCTTAGACAATATTTGTGTCTTATAACATACCGTTAACATACACCTTGGTGCAAGTGTCGCGAAGATTTGATGGGGAACAAAACATCAAGAGACGTGAGAGGGAATGGTCACAGAAAGGGATACAAGCGACTAACAGAAAAGAATTAACTTGGAAAAAAAATGATGACTCACAATAAGAGTCCCACCCTTCATTATATCTGACAGTGATGCCAACCAACGATTCTCAGTCCTTTGAACTCCGACCAGGAAGCCTGAAATGTCCCACTGAAGCAATCTTTGGCGTCAATGCGAGTATACTCAAATCTACCTCAAATGAAGGCCACCAAGCTGTCACAGCCTAACCCAGCGCATGTGAACACGGTACGGCATGCTAAACGATGGATGTGTAAGATGCATCCGAGGCAAACAAGCCTGTGAGACCAGACTGTCAAGTTCAGTGGTCCACAAAGTCTGTTCACTCTGGAAGCACACCGACAAGCTACGTCATTTATAATGCGATAATCCTGCCAAAAAACACTTCCTACATTGTAGACATCGGAACTCCGATACAATCACCTTATAAACATCCTTCGTTTAGGTCAGCCAAGTTTCGTAATGTAGGAAGGCCGTTCGTGTGGGTGAGTTATACAAACAGTTCCTCAAAGAAAGGCTGATATCACACCCGCACCGTAGGCGGCGTAAATTTCCAAACTTCGCCCGGGCACTAGCAATAAGGCCTGTGACCACGTCAGACAATCCTACATAAATACACAAACAAAGGTACTGGACTATCTCCAACCGTTCAATACAAGGAGTGAACGCAACTGTGGGTTCTTGTCAGTTTCCTAACATCCTTAGGTGGCAAATGAAAAAACAATAAGTTGATGGACTCAATCTTCTAATCTGTAGATAATGCTTTCACTGGCCCGTAAAATAACACAAAAGTCCGCGTAAGCGAAGTCCATTACTTAAGGACATCTCAACGTCACAGCAACCACAATCAGCCGGGGCACTCTCCAAGATCACATCTAATGTCGAATTGAAATAGAAAGGACAAACTAGATAACTCAGCAGCACATCATAAATGATGCTGAAAGTTGGCAGGAAAACGTCGGAAAGGACAACACAGTTTAACGCCTGACTGTAGGTCAAGATGAAAGTACTTCCATACGTCCTAGACACACCGTTTCTTACCGGATAGACAAAAATCAACCGTCATCACCATCACAGATAGTAATACATCGGTAGTTCACACTGATGCCTAACTGCCACACGACCATGGAAAAAAAGCAAATCCTGGAAAAGAAAGAAGGGAGAAGAAGAACGGGAGGCAAAGGGACTTAACTACCAAAAATAGCCACGTCTACATTCAAACATTCAATATCAAGGTGCCTACACATTGCAAACAAACAACCAAGCTGTAAGTGAAAGTGAGGCGTCATCAGCAAGACAGCCATGTTACGGCTTTCACTGCCCCGCGTCATTAAATGCATTCACTTCACAGACAACTCGGTTAAACAACACCCACGCCACTTGGCTCGGATAACCGCTATCTGACCTAGAGTCTCCAGCCACCGACTCTGTGAGCGCGAGGGCCCCAGCCCGGGAGAAGAGCCCGATCTGCATTGACCAACTCCTTCAAGTACGATTCCATTTATCTACGGAGGGTCATCTGTCCAACTCGCAGATTGTGCCAGTGGGCCGCAGCATCAGCAACGAGTGCTCGGTGTGGGAGGCGACTAGCTAGCATCCATAATGACACATCCTTGATAACCTACCCATCTGAACAGATGAAAAGGTAAGGACTGAAAGAACTCGCGTGACAACGAGTGCCAAACACGCGCTTCTTAACCTCCTCGTGGATCACTCGTTGGTGCCACCTGATACGAGCGATCGAACGCCGTCGTCGGGGGTCAAATAACTGAAGACAATTCATGTCCTTTACCCTGAGCGACCAAGTATCGCTTCCGAAAAGTAGTACAACCATCACTGTTGTCTAACATACACCGCCCCTAAAATTCAGACGGATACCGCTGTCGCCAGAAATGCCTCACATAAGCGAACACCATCCTAGCCTTAGAGAAACGCATTTCTACGGCATTTTCACACATTCACAGCCCACCCCCGCAGCCGCCCCTGATGAAGCTTCCCAGGTGTACAAATCGGTCAACAACCTCCATGACTACATTATCTAACATCAAATCTATTTCATCACAACAATCCTGCAGAAGCACTTTGCATTTGGAGGCTGCAGAGTGCATTCCGAAGTATTTAGCAGGACGCGAAATAGCGTCTAGCATTGCTTGTGCTGCTTGAAAGTTGTCAAACAGCAACACCTTGTCGTCAGCATAATCAAGATCAATCAGTCTTCCACCAGGTAGAACGTCCACGTTGGCATCTTGTGAGTGCCGCAGACAATCCTCCGTTATTTCTTCCATGACGAAATTAAACAAAAATGGTGAGAGTCGACAGCCTTGACGTACGCCGCTCATGGTGCTGAAACTGTCAGACAATTCACCGTGAACCCTTATATGAGCTGAAGTATGG
>QNGE01001591.1:0-25461 GCA_008508345.1 Paragonimus westermani
ACCAAATCCCCGACTACTCATCAGTAACTTCATTTTAGCCCATGTGGCCATGTGGCTTTCACGACTGCAGTTAACATAGTTTCGAAACGTTTTCGTGTGAAGAAATAGCTTCTAAATTGTTCGCAACGGGAGGAAGTTAGCCCGATCCTTCAATATAAGAACTGACTATACTAACTTCGCATGACGGATTGGGGTGACCAAGGCGTTCAGTTAATGCAAGCACTGCTCACCCGTTGACCAAGTGTTACGCGGATAGTAACACACAAGAAACATATTCACCTTCCAAATTAAATCTTTGGCTGGAACGATCAGAAATATAGTCATTTGACGTTATGTTACTTCACTAAAATTGTGTTACGTACGTACTTCTGCTGAAAGTTGGCTTTAGTCGATAGCTATATGCTTCATGTGGGCAATATTCGAAAACTCACTAAGTTTGAGTGATGCTCATAACACTGTGGGATCCGAACAATGTCGCCACGAATGTGCACATTTTTAGCTCCACTCTCAAGGCTCGTCTTCAAGCGACACCCCATGCCAACCCTTCGATTAGAAGATTACATCTTACATTAGATGAAGCGTCTTCCTGTGTTCGTTTCAAAGTGGCGGGCACGAACTGCCTCACACACCTGTCCCAGCGAAAATACTGAGAGAAAATAACTTGTGCTACTCAGAAGTAACGAGTAACACGAATTTTGCGGCCAAAATATTCTGGTTTGATCAATGTATGGTGGTGTGATTCCAAAGTGACAAATCCCCGACTACTCGGCAGTAAGCTAAACTATCGCCCAGCAGGTGTAATGAGCCAGGAGATTTTGAACTGTCTCAGGAAATCTAGTTTCGGGGTTATCGACTGGGCTTAATGGTGAATAGCTGTGTGCCTGTCGTGACGGTCGGGCGACCTAACACACAACCGAAAGTGGTTGGGCGCTCAGATATGATAATTCGAACGTGCCTAATTTGAGGTCTGTGGTACAGCGCTGAACACGACTGTCTCATGAAGGCGTGACCTATGTTCCAGTTAAGGCCGCTTAAAAGATAAGCGCCAGTTGTAAGCTGTAAGAAGAATGAAGCTCTAGTCCAGCACTTCTTTTCAAAAGGAGATGGGTGAATAATCCATCTGAGTGTTAAATAGGAAATCAGATGTGGGTGGTGTGCAACTTAAAGCTTAAAGTTCATACTACTTATAAACGCAGCAACTACCATGTACGAATCCTATATACCTGCTTTCTGTTGACAACGATTCGGATCGTCCCTTTTCTTTCACGGTTCAATTATATAAAATAAATGCTCGAATAGAGGAAGTCCTTGACACTCATAGCTGATCAGAGTGAACGAAGTGTTGATATCTAACTGCCCGTGTTGCTTCACCATTGGTGATACGTGGATAGCAGTGAAAATAGGTCAGTGTTTTACTATTCAAAATAGGTTTTCAATGAAATATGTGGATGGCTATACCCGTCGTTTTTTGACGACGATTTGATTTTGAACACTAGGAATCTGGCAGCTATGTCGCAGCGGATCACCTTAATACTGATGGAATTATGTACTTTATAGTCTAGGTATCAAGTAGTTAACATCGACATCTGTTTACTTACCAGGGAATCGAGCAATAAACTGTGCGATACAACAAATGCTGTCTTGTCTTGGTAGTGCTCAAATACATTCTATGGGCAGGTGCATAATTCTATGAATATCTTCAACTAGATGGCAATCGATGGACAAAAAGTGAACGTGAGGTGACAAATAGAAAAGCGAAAAATAACTGGAAAACTGGAACGTGACTGGAGCTTACGTGTGAAACACTCGGACGATGGAAGGATCGCATGCGTTGAGAGGATGCAGTGAATGGAAACATGTTTCGCTTTGAGAGGGGAGAAAAACAAATAACACCTCTTTATAACTTTCAGTTTAAAACACACTTCAGTCAAGGGAACCGACAGTAACAAAATATGTGTACGAACATGATAGTTCAGTTGGAGGACACCGAGCATTACGAACCTAGTTTTTTTGTCAATTCGTTGCCAGATCAACACCATTTAAAAGAATAGTGAAAAGGAGACAAGATGTACATCTGACCTTGAAGACAGCCTATCTATCCACGACCAATCAACGCATTCAAAACAACAGCAATATGTAGAAGAATATATCGGCCGACCGACTAAACGCTTGTCCAAACTGATGAATGGGCTTTGCGCAGCCTGGATGAAAACCGGAATTATAAAATCAATCACTAGTGAGGTTTGGTCACATCGCGTTGTCGACATCCATCAAGTACACATGTCACAAGCAGTTCTGGTCATATACAAGGTCCAAATTAACCGAAGTCGGTCTGACAGCGGATTTTCGAAACGGCCATACCGGTAGCAATCAGATAAAGAAACGTGAAACACTGATCCTGAAAACGATTCTTTCAGTTCTTGGTCTTAGCCTTGCGCGGTTAAAACTCCTCAGTTACCCATATACACACAGGAAAACAGATCTGGACCAAGGTATGTAAACGTATTGTGTCTACTAAGCAGTAATTGATGCCATCTTTATTTTTACCAATGGGTGTATGATTGCTGTGACCTGAAGTGTGACCAGTTGGACACCCTAATTCTTTCGTAATATCCCTTACACTTGTATGGATCCACTGCTGAATTATCAATAACTTAGGTTTATCGTGTTCCGCGTACTCAAACTAACTGGGAATTTTTGATAAAGTTCGATCAGTTTATCTGAGACCATAGGCTGACTGGCATAAAAACCAACCCACAAATGGTTGCATGGTTGTTACCAGTTTGCGAAACAAGCCCAGCAATGGATTAGTTTTCATACAAAAAAAATCTGCAGTTGGTTTTGTTCTTCTGGAATGTGATATTTTCTAGCATCTTCTGACGAAGATCAACGTTATACTGATATCGTAAGCAGTCTCAGTCTAGAGGTCGGATTTTAAATTCAACCAGCCGGAAAGTTTACCGCATTAAATTTCATGTGCCTTTTGTGTTACACAAGTAAAGGAAACCATTCACCGAACAGTGTTATTTCGCGAAATCCTCAGTGCGACACGTGAGTGCAGCAGAAGAGAACCGACATATACATTTTGTCCATGAAATGTAAGTCTGAAGCAGAACAAAATGTTAATTTCCTTAGCAACTTCCACATCTTTCGGCGTCATTTGTTGCATGGTGTGTCTTCTTCATCAAGAATTTCCTTTTGGTTGGCTGCCAGTCTTGAAGAACCTCTTTAGAGTGAAGAAGAACGACTGTTTAGACAAACTGACAACTGTACATAAAATAGCTTTATTCAACCAAAACAACGTTTACAATAATGACACAGTGACTATTGTTGTAGACTGCGGTAAAAAAACTCTTACCATCTTCTTAAGATATCACGTTCTACTTGGTGCTTCATAAGATAACACGAAAAATTCACCTAACAATTTAAAGGGCCTTACCAATGGCGTACTGTTCAACGCTTTCCAATGGTCTAGTCGGTCACTACATGTAGTCAAGTATTTGTTCGATATTGTATGTTTGCTTGTTAATTTCACAAGATCGTTGATTGTTGATCAACTCGAAGAATTCTTGAGTAAGCTTCGAAATGTGATGTTTGCGTTTTGGAACAAGATCCAACTTTCCCACACACTGAAATGGTGTTCCTTCATAATTGAATTTGTGGACAGAATAGAAAGAGGCCAAAAGAACTTCATAAATCTATGCTTACACATGTTTGTTTGTGGGACAAAAGGACAGGTTGTATCACCATGTTAGCTTTGAACGTTTACTTCACAAATAAACTCAGTGGAACATTCTGAGTGGACTAACAAGTCTCGATTCGTTTCCCAAAACGATGGCGTTAATATCACTAAGAAAAAAGCGATCTACAAAACAGCTTCGGTTAGCAATACAAAAGACATATTTGTGAAACTCTAAAAGGGAAAAATCTTACAAGCTGTCACCATAATAGTGGTTCGTAAACATGCGCCATCTATCATAGTAGTTCAATTTCGAAAGTGTTTCACTCTGTTTAAAAATGACTCAAATGTAAAAAATTTGGAATTCAGTTGGATTCAAACCAGATACACAAGAATCCGAAGTCCACCTTTCTAATAATTTTGCCCCACGAATTATCAATCTGCAAAACTGCTTCAAACGTTAAAAGAAAATGACACCAAAGTAATTCGTGTCTCAATTCTACCGTGTAAGTGAAAGTTTACTTTTGGGGGTGAGCACGTGCATCTTTGTTGTGTACGGAAAATGTTAGTAGGTATTTCTTTCTGCTTCGAATGTCAACTCATTCAAGTAAAGAATTGCGAAATCTGTCCGATCAAAGTGAAAAGGTGGCGTCTAAATAAACTTTCTAGTTGAGGTAGTGCAGCCAAGTATTTTGCAGCCGGGTCAGAATCTTAGGGCTTGAAGATTGAATTGCTTGGAGCAAGAAAATTTACTCAAGAGAAGAGCGACACACAACAAAGTTGAATGAACGAGTAGAAGATTCACCTAGCGAGGAAGATTTATGCTGAGGATTGCTTAACTAATGATGTGGACACGTTATCTTTTCTGTCAACATTAGCATTTCGACCATTTATCTTGGAATTATGTGCTGTTATTTATTGAGATCACAAACGAGACTGAAAGTCAGAGATTTTTGTCTCAGTGGTTACTACTGGGTCGTCTTTACATGACCCTAAAAGCAGCCTTCATAGTGTCAAGGCCGGTGAAAGCACAAGTCATTTGCCGGAGTACCTAGTTTTATGGGGACGAATATATTCGACACCTTAGCGGTTGCACCCTCATAATCTCATAAGCTGAATCCGTCACCTGCTTGAGTTTGGTTTACAAACTAAAATTGTCAGATAGGTTCAACAACAGCGTTACAAGAACGTGATCCCAGTGACTTTTAATGTGGTTAGAAACAATTATTTCAATCTACCTAGGTGACATCAGCACCAGGTAAGCCGATTACCCTAACCGATACCAACTGGCATCTGGACCAGCTGTTAGCAGTAACTTCCCTGAATCCTGTCTGTTGTCGCAGTCGATGCTCCTTACTTTACAGACCAACCAAAATGGCTGAATAGTTTCACGCAGTGAGAAAATGAAATCCAAACCCCATCATGTACCCTTCTGCAATTTCGATGACCAAAACTGGGTGGCCTAGCAGACATTTGTGGGGGCTACCAGTGCGGTGCTGGTTACCAAGCAGTGGGTTCGATTCGCCGGTGTACATGATGTCGTTGAAACTGAACAAGGTTGGAAAACCTGTCAACCACTGCAACCTTGGTCACAGAGGTCAACGGATGCCAGGTCAGCTGTGTGTATAATGTCGTGTTGATTCCTCTAAATTTACAAGTCGCTGGCTAGAAAACCCGAGAACAGCTTGGTTCTGCTATATGGACGTCCTCAACTGCTAAAATAGTCAGCAAATTTTCAGCCAAATGCTACCAGATATTTGAAACAATTGGTTTCCTCAAGCAGTTGGAACAAAGCAGTCAGAACACGAAAACTGGTAGATGCAAACATTTCGTACTGACTCATCATTAGCAAATTTCCAATAACATGGATGGGATTTTTACAGCAAACGAATTGAGGAGTGGATAATCAGTAAGCGGGTTAGGATGAGTCATTAAGTCCAGGGAAGTGTCCAGTTCACGAACGGTTGTTTCTGAACACAGAGAGCTGATGTGAGTCGATTAATAGCAACTGCTTCAGCAAACCGTAAGTATCTCAGATTGGAATGACGCAACAGGACTCTGAATGCACAAGATGGATTGATAACGTGACCGGTGGTCAGGACGTGTCTAGCGACTGAGGAAACTGGCTATTTACGCGTTTCAGCAGCATTGCCGTTCTCCGGTAACACGGACTTCTGTATCCATTTTGGTAGGTGTTCCTTTATTCTGGAGCTCAAGCAACTTTCGGTTCTGCCTATGTTACTTTCTCCGCAGTTACATACAAATTGGTAAACACAATGTGAAGTGGCGCCGATAGGCTGAACTCCTTTGACTGAAGGCACTGGTAGCATCTGAGTCCGAGCGACTACACGGAGTTCAGCTGCATTGAAAGTTCGTTTAATTGAATTTCTCAATCGCTGTGTCGTTTGGTGCATGACGTAATCACCCCTGAAATGCAGCTCTATATAGACTCCCTTTGTCTCTACAGTGACCACCTTTTCGGGTGGTAATTTTTGTCTGCTGTGCCTATGTATGAACCTTCTGGGGGTAGCCGCGAGGCTGTCGGGCGTATAGATTCGCCTTGCTCGTGTGAACAGATTATTTACTAGTGCTCGTTTGTATTGGACCGATGTGAAACTGCTAAAGTTAAGGTATTGATCTGACCATGTGGGTTTCCTATAAACGGTTCTTTCAACCGAGCCATCTTCCCGACTACTTATTAGGATATCTGGAAATGGCAAGCAGTTGCCGACCTCAAATTCACAAATGACCTTTAGATTAGGACGACAACTATTTAGACTTTGCATCAGGTCATCTATCATCTGTCTAGATCGACTGAAAACTAATGTGTCATCGACGTAAAACTTGTAATGTGACAAGTTTTCCATCTTCGTAGCTAGCTGTTGCTGAATTTCTAGCATGAGAAAGTCTGCCAAGATGGGACCTAGGGGACTTCTCATGGCTACTCCGTCTATTTGACGGTAGGACTGTTCAAGAAAACGAAAACTGACATTCTCAGTACAGAGCAGCAAGGTTTCCTTCAGTATGTCAACATATTGAGGGAAATTTTGCTGCAATCAACTGACACGCGTTGTACGGTTTAGGTTATATAAACCGGCTTCCTTTAGAATGGACTGACCAGTGAGTCACCTGAGATCACGACATCGAACCCAGTTGCAACCGTGAGTGGGCACTTTATTCCACGCCTGTATCTTTGTACATGTGAATAAAACCGTTCAGGACTGGGTAGGTAGGAGAACTGTGGCGAACATTTCTTGTACGGAGTCACTGGAGCCAACTGTCGCCAGACTAGACGCAGTCCCACCAACGGAACTTCTGTCAGTGAACGTTCTCTGTGAATGCGAAAGCCACTGTCTGATGGAGTCGAATGGCCAAGGCTGAACTGATATTGGTTGAGGATGACGTATGCAGAAAAAGATGAATCACTTTCAAAACTACTGAGTTGTGAAATACACTAGGGAGCTTTTTAAGGCGTCATATGTGTTCTAGCGGGTAGCTCCGGATGGCGATCGATCTGCCTTATATAAGACGTTTGACAGTTTTTGCTGTTTATTTCACACACACTGTGTGATCGCATCAGAACAGGTAGTTTGCCTTTCAGGTGAACTAATTTGCTCTATACCCTACGGATACCTTCGGAAGACAACCGAAAGGGGTGCTGCTTGAGTTCCCATTTAAGATCTTCTGGTGTGTTCTATCCACAAGAAATAACAACAGCCGATGGATGATTTGCGGACTCACTGGTCGTGATGAAGGCTGTGTTCTTGGGTTGAAGCCAACATCACGCCACACTAACCACTAGCCTCCAGCGTTGAGTTGATGACCATGTATTCTTTCGATACTTCGTCCTCCCAGAAAAGTCTGACACAATGGTTAGTGAAACAGACGGGAGGGCCTTCTCGGTGCACATGGGTTGTTCTGAGGTGAAAGAAGGATATCGTTAGAAATGAGTAGTACCTTCGTGCGCATATTGCGACCACTTAACTTCGAATTTTCTATTCATTCTACAACCCAGAAAAATCAGTTCCCGGCCTACTGAATCATGTTCATTCATGTAAAAGGCATTTTTGTGTTCTATAACGTCTCTGGTGCCTAATATCACCAAGTATCGTCGATATACTTGCAACCAAGTACTTTGTGATCACCCTCATTTACTCACCCCTTCAGTTGACATGAAGGTGGACGTTAGGAAAGGTCCCGTAACGTGTAGGATCTCGCCAACTGGTAAACCCGTCGACTTTACGTAAACTGGAATTTGCTTTAACTCTTCGACGAAAAATGTTGGAATTTCTGACGCTGCAATTAAAGTGAAAAGTGAAAGAATATAAAGACTGACCAGGTATTCATCTGAGCGTACACCAAGTCCTCCCAGCTGATAATCAGTTGAGTGGATTCTGGATAGAATGCTGTGTGCACTTCTCGACAGGCTTAAGAATCCTAAGTAAAAGATAGCCAGAATAAAGCTTGATGCTCATACATACTCACATAGAGCAAGCAGCGGTACCCAGGTTTATGCATTTTAGGTGTACTATAAGACAATATTGTTGCTTTTGGATTAAAGGTAAATCACGATGACTTGTCCAGGCCGAATTCCAGCTTTCGTAGCAAGTTCATCGCCAGGTGTTCTGCGTGATTAAAGTACATCGTTTTATATCTACAGGAGTCATTATGTCCGAGCCATTTGAAATGCTTCGTCTCACTTTGCAATCCTAATCCACTTCATTCAGGATAAATATCTGGCTCATTTCATTCTATTTTTTGTTTGAGTAGGTCAGAATTTTGGTTCCAGCGCCTTATGGATTGAATATAAACCAAATGAATAGCGATCATTAGAACAGCTCACATGAAATTCCTTTTCGTCTCTTCAATGGTTCAGAAGTAGTAACCGGTGCATACACTTTCAGTTTTAAACCATGCCCACGGACACATGGTTGTCAAAATGTGAACTGAACGCTATGGTGTGTTAACTCATTTGGGATTAGCTCTATAAAATATGCTCAAAGTCATCCATAAAAAGCGATTCCCAAGAACACTGACCTGAAGACATGAATTTGCCAAGTAACCCATAAACAGTCTGAAACGAAGGGGCTTTCCAACAACCTTCATCAACACTACGTCGTCTTGACAGTACCAGAGAGAAAAACGTTTTACTGCAAATCCATCTGGAGTGTACTTTGTCTCATAAGCTAAATCGTGTATGATGATCAGATTCGTGTAATGAACAAAATGATTACCTGGTGGAACTCTAGGTTAAGGTAGAATTCAATAAATTCAACAGTTACAGACGTTCGAGAGAGATATTTTAGACGCTGCTTACTAAGAATGTACTCTAGCAAACAAGGATGGGGCTAGTCTGAAATAAATGTGTCTAGTTCACATCAGCTGAACAATCTTAACCGCCCCTTCGGAATTTCGTTCGTACGAAAATGAGTCTCTCTTGGGTCAGTTTTGCTTGTATGCAGCTAACCGCCTCAAAGATTAGTTTGTCCCGTGCAATCCTTTCATAAGCAATTTAAAATACGACTCTGTCATTAGAATAATGTAAATGTTTGGCTGTAACAGTCGATTCTAGTCGATTTTTGGTTAACGATAAGAACAATAATTTGTATAAAGTACTTGTGGTCATTTTGACGAGTCGAAGGATCTTTTTCACATGTCAAATGATCACTCTGTCCAAAACGTGTACACTTAGTGAATATCGTTCACAATTGCTGTATAAGCAAGAATGATGAAACGTTTCATATTGCAAATAGCATATTTCGGTGCCTGCCATATAAAAGTTATATATGACATGTCTGCAAGTAAATGGTAGCTTACTTTTAGTTTCCGTAAGAACGGCACTGGTAACAAATTTTTTTCTGTAATGAACGCTTTAGATCAACTATGATACAGACCTTTTCCTATACAAATCTTAAATGTCTGTTTAATCCTTCGGATGTGTGTAAATATTCGTCAATATCATTCCAGTCTGGCAGACCGATGAGAGCGGGATGGTTTTTTGACACAGTTTTCCTTTCACATATTTGTTCCTTCCATGGCCACTTTTTAATATCCCCCAGCTTGCGCACCTTAACCGATAAAACGTGTAGACTTAAGACAATACGTGAGAGGAGAAATTTTAGCATATAATCACATTACGGTCATAGTTTGCAGTCCACAGATTTTTTAGTGGTCAGTCTCCTTTGACACTTGCACACACTATTTACAGAAGCAGTGATAAAGTGTTCAGCGCATTTGTTTACCGACCATACTAATCGGTTAGGGTAGCTGTGGAAAGGTGATTGTTTGAAGCTGCAACAAACCTGCAGAGTCAAAAGCGTAAGGTTATTTTTATTTGGGATGACTAACGAAACAGTAGTCGATTTACAAAACGTAACTAATCACATAGCCGCTGTGGACCAGAAGATAAGCTAATTCTGAGAGTATTTTACCATTATGAATAATTTTACACAGATTACTGATAAATTATGTACCCAGCGGTTTGTGTGATCACGAAGCTCCTAGCCAAGCCGGCGGTACCCGTCCCTTATGTACAATGGAATAGCCACGGCCTTCATACCTCGTGGCCACTTTGTTGGTTGACCACCATGCGGTTTCATTCAACTGCTGGTGGTCTTAACGTATAATATTGGATATAGTAAACGAACATCTGGCATGCAGAGTATGTGATCGCAGGCTGTGCAACGTGATCAGTTGAGCAGCTGATTGAGCATTTCGAGAGTTCTGGAATAAACACCGATGAATGGCCATGTTTCTGACGTGATCAATCCACCTATTGTGAACTTTTTATCAGACTCTTCGTGAATCCTTCGTCAACTTCTGCAGCAGCGTCGTGTACCTGGTAAGCTGCATCAGCGGCGGTGGCGGGGGTGTAGGGAATGAAATAGAAGCGCGTATCTCTAAGGCTAGGGCGGTATTCGCTAACTTGAGGCATCTCTGGCGACAGAGGTGTATTTCTCTGAAGCTTAAAGGTCGTGTATATAAGACAACGGTGAGGGCCGTATTACTTTACGGCAGCGAGACCTGGCCGCTCAGGGTAGAAGACGTGAACCGTCTTCAAGTATTTGACCACCGATGTCTGCGTTCAATCGCTCGTATCGGGTGGCACCAGCGTGTGCGTAACGAGGAGGTTAGGAAGCGGGTGTTTGGTAGTGATTGTCAGACGAGTTCTCTTGTCCAATCTCTACGTTTACACAGGCTTAGATGGTTAGGTCATGTATTAAGAATGCCAGTTAGTCGTCTTCCACACCGAGCACTATTCGCTGACACTGCGACCGACTGGTGTAAGGTGCGAGGTGGACAGACAATGACCTGGCGTAGGGAAATGAAGTTGTTCACCAAGGGGTTGGCCGCCGTGGGTCGTGTTCGTCTCCCGGGCTGGGGTCCTCGCGACTCACAGAGTCGGTGGTTGGAGACACTAGGTGAGATGGCGGCTAATCGAGCTCAGTGGCGTGAATGTTGTCGTTGTTTGTCCGAGCTGTCTGTGAAGTGAGTGCATTTAATGACGCGGGGCAGTGAAAGCCGTAAGGAAGCTGTCTCGCTGATGACGCCTTACTCTCTCTTGCAGCTCGGTTGTGTTGTTTGCAAGGTGTTGTCAGCTTGATGTTGAATGTTTGAATATGGTCGCAGTTATTTTCAGTAGTTAGTTCCATTCCCGTTCTCTTTTTTCCTTTCTATATAAGGTTTGCTTTTTCTTCATGATTGTGTGGCAGTTGAGCTTTATTGTGAACCACTGATGTGTTACTGTCTATGATGATGATGATAAGGAGGAGGAGGAGGAATGTGAACTGACTGGCAGATACAAAGATGGTCAGACACGTAACGTTTATTGATATCTTCGCTGCGAACAGGCCATGTTTCCGAACCATGCAGTGAAACGGAGAGCACGCAAACATTCTATACCATTCCTTTCAGTGACAACCGAATATCTTTTAGACGTCACCGATGACACAAGCCAGCAAAGACACGAGTTGTCCTTTCTATTTTTAATGATATCTCACGAGCGGTACTACAGACTAGTGATAGTGTGAAAGCCCCCACAGTCCAAAACGGATCGTCTGCAGTGAAAAAATTGGGTTGGAATTTCCCAGTCTTGAAGCAGCGTCTTACCTTCTGAAGATGCGAACCACATTCAGTATAAACTAGCCAGGTTATTTACCTAGTTCATCACGGTCTGCATGTCCCCAGCTGAAGGGCTAAGTAAGACAGTGCTGTCCGCATACTTCAAATCGGTCAGCCAAGAACCAGGAAGAAGCTCGACATCAAGCTGACTGGATTCCTCAAGCAAACCGTCAGGAATATTTTCGTTGGTGATGCTGAACAAAAAGAAGAGATCAGACGCCCTTGACAGACACCAGTGGACGTGATGAACCACAGACATGGTTGTTCAAAAACCCCATCTTGTTTGCAGACTACACATATATTGCCTCCAACAGATTTACGTATTTCCCTGGCAGTACCTTTTGAAGAATACAGTTCCGTAGAACGTGACCAGCAACCGGATCAGCAGCAGTCTCTGTGGTTAAGGATACCACGACCTTTGGATGCCCATAGGAGTTCAGATGTCCCACGATCTACTTCGGGTTAAAAATTTTATCAACTGACCCACGAGCGGACCGGAATCCCACGTGTTTACCACGCCCCTGACTTCTTTCATTTTGCGAGATCCGACGTAATATAAGGTCGGTTAGTAAATTGGACGTAAAAGATACTGGAGTGATGCCTCTGTAGCTGTCATATGGACTTCGGACTCTCTCCCTGAAAACGAAACTTACCGCTGATAGACACCAATCACGAAGTATTCTTCAAGATTCCCAAACCGCTTACAATGGCTTCATCAGTTTTGATGACAACCTCTCCCCGACATCCTTGAAAACAGGAAAGATGAGATATGGTCCAAGAGCCTTTCGACGGAGGGTTGTCCACAACGCACCAACTGACCCTTTGCCTTCTTTCGTCCACATGTTCTTGCTGGTGATGTGCGAACCACCCTTTCACGTATGGCCTCACTTAAATCGATTTGATGATAAGCATAACCCTGGATCAGGAAAAAATGTCTTCTGTCTTTCCCAGCCCAAAAATAAACGTTTAATCTATTTCGATTATTTGATAAAGCGGTCATCATTGTCTTTGCGCAAGCTTTGGGCTAGATTGGGCTTAATTTTCTGACAGTCGTGATCATGTTCAAAACCAGGTGGAATTGAACAGCTCTTAACCATAAGGTTTATCGACGTGACAGAAACCCAGTTTTGCTGCAAACGAGCAGCTCCTTGAAAACACATCTCTACAGCCGTTCCTCTTGTTTGCTGAGGTTTCTCTTTGCCGTTCGTTAAGTTCCCCTACCCGAATTAAAGTGGACCCTTTTTTCATCAATCGCGATCGAAATGCTTCCTGTTCAGAGGTACCTTTTCTAACCCCTTTCCCCCCGGTACGGGAGACAGCAGTGCCATAACTGTAGGACTAGTCTTGCACTATTTCCATATGATCGTGCTTTGTGACCCAAGTACTTTGTTTGCAATCGTTATTAAGAAATACAATCTTACGAGTGCATATGATTTCAATTTGTCGGCTCCTTTTTAGTCCGTCAGACAAGGTTGCACCTGAAGGGACCGATATCTTGGTCAGCACAGCCTACCAAATATAAAGGGTACAAATGATTGACCACCAAGGTGGCAGTATCGGCTGGAATCTTGAGTGATGCTTCAACACACTTGTGCTTACAAATTGTAATTGTGAAATTCATTCGCAAATTCAAGAAAATCACATTATTTAAGAACCAAGACAAACGAAAGTATAACTAAATGCTGTGCACACCTTTCAGACCATTACTGCCTTTGTAACCTGAGTGTGTGCAAAGTTCGTGCTTATTTTCTCTCTGTACATGCTGTGCTACAGGATGCTTGTAAGAACAAAAAATATACATCCCGTTACCAAGCGCCTGCACTTCTGCATTTATCGCGTCTTATCTCTAAAATTATCTAGTTAAGCAAGTTTGACTGTTTTGCCTGCCAGAAAATCAAGCAACTCTTGAGGAGAATGTGTTATTTTCTCCGAGACCATTGTGTTGTTACTCAACGATGAAAATTAGTAGTGATTCACTGAATGCTTGTGTAAACTTCACGCGAAGTTGATGGCGCTGATCACAGTTTTGCAAATTCAAGTTTATTCAAAATAAGTAAGCTTACAATCGGGCATTTGCAATTATTACAGTTTACTACGCTTACATAAGGCAGCCACATGATTTCGATCAGTAACGCCTGACCAGAGCGGCACGTTTAAAGTTTACGGTTCCTTACAGCTTTAGTAAAATGCATATGGAACGCATTGTCGGAAATATTAAACCGCCTGTACTTATGGGTGCGGTCAAAACTGACTGGCCACTTCACAGTGGTCGACAGTTTTACGGGAAATCTTAAGGAAAAAACTAGTAAAATGGAATTGGTGAAGAGTAAGGAAAACCAACAGTTCACGAATTTGAAAAACGAATGCCGTCCGAGGACTGAGTCTTAGTTTTTCCACCCTGATACCTGACTTAAATCCTCTTGCATAGTAATGACGTCCGATTTTTGAAAACAATCAAATTTTGAGAAAAAGAAGCCATTTCTTTGCCTACAAAGATCCAAAAAGTTCTGAGTTCACACGATTGGTCGTGCGTTTCTCCGATACCACTCGGAGCCAACGCTTGCGCTATCGCGATTGCGAGACCCATACCAGTAGGCGCACCTAGGCTTTACACTGCGATGTTTGTCACAGATGACTACAGTGTACCTGCGTTTTAATCAATGTGGAACTGTGAAACTATCTCAATATGAACGATTGTGATCGGTTGCATTTCCATCGTTTTATGTCTGCCCCGCGAATACCACATTCATTCCATCGAAAAGCCCTGTGTCCAAGAGTGACGCGTATGTTACTTGCGTAATTCTGCCTTAAGGGGTGTGCAGTAATTCGTTAGGAAAAATCCGTGACATATCGTCACAGACAATTATCTCCGCCTCTAGCAGACCGATATTCTCTAATGTGGTTGCCACCCTTCGGGAGAACTTAGCAGCGCGGCTTTGGAGAGGAGTCAACACTGGGCATCTACGAAAGAATAAATCAGTGCTGGTCTTACCAATCATCTGATTTCAGGTGATGAGATTTCCAAGTACCTCAGTAAATCAGTTAGCTCATCCGTAGACTTTCACTGGGGGGGATTTTGGGCAAACACCAGGAGTGCACTTGCCATGGGAACCGCATACGGTATAATTTAATCTATTCGGTCAGTTCAGCGATGGACTCACTGTGATATTTCGGTCTTTTGTGAAAGGATAATCAAGTTTTTAAACTTGAGTATGAAGACCTGGCCTTCGCAGTAATTAGTTCAGCGGCGCTCTACCACCAATTCCACACACACTTTTCAGGGGCTCTTAACTTCTGGTGCGTTTGTTGGAACCATTTTGTTCGACGCGTTCGCAGCAATGAAAGTATTCGAAGAGGACCGTGTATACCTAAAGACCACTATATGATGGTTGCGGAGACCCAAGTCCTCTAAGAACCGTTGTAACTGGTTCACTAATATCTGGTTCTTTTACCTTGGAACTGAGAAAGTGGTTTCAGTCCTGAGGAGGGCGATTCACCTCAAGGTCAGGAATTCTTTACACGAACGGTCTGAGGTGGGTTCGAACCCATAACCCCGACAGCCTGGATTTTGCAGAAGAGTGGTTTACAGAATACGTAGTATACGCTAAAATTTCGATTCTTGGAACACTTGTTTTTAGGCTCATCCAGTTTTGTTGGTGAGAGCACATCCCGTCGACTCCATTGCTGGTCGGCACCGGTGATAATAGCGCCGGTGATTGGATCCGGGGAGAACCAAAATCAACTCTAAACAGTTCAACCATGTTGGTATTCACGTACTACTTGTCTGAAGTAACTTCTTCCAGATTGCCAGGCAGTTAAATAGATTTTGGAGCAAACGATTACTGTTCAATTCTGAAAACTATAAGGCACCTAATATTGTTTGGGATCTGTACAATTAGTTGAAGTATTTTCGTGAATCCTTCCTCCAGCCGGCCAACATGCATTTGTAGACCGCGTAACATTTTATCTTGAGTTCAACATCTCCCGTTTCAGGGTCCGAAGCTAAAAGTTGACCTCTAACTAAAAGAGGCAATCAAAAACTCTCTGACTTACGGCAAGCTATATATACCATACAACACCATCTCACAGAATACCTGAAAAATTTCTTTTCAGAAAGTAAGAAGGGTTGCATGAACCATAGAGCGGAGCGATTACACACTCTCAGTTGGAACAAACTGACGCAGAACCAGACACAACATGTGAGCTATTGTAGAGTATATTGTTTATATGGCACGTAGCTATCTCCACGCCAGGAGAGTTCCGTGTCACCAAGTTGAATCGCATACCATTCTTAAGCCCATGTAGCAAAAAGCAAAAGGGATATTAGTTTGACCAAAGTCCGTATGATCCGTATTGGCACGTGGGAACAAAGGCTGAAAGTGATGATTAAAAGTGTTAACAGCACACGGAAGGGTTGGCCGTGCAGTTCGCTAAAGCGTTAAAAGGCTGTGGGCATTTGTCTGACGTCTGACGTGAACCAACGCAGGTACACTGGCATTAACGGATCAGCTATAGAAAGGAGTTTATGAGAATCCGAGTGAAGCCAAAATGCAACCTCTCCCACGGTGGTACGTAAACAGGCTTACCCAGGAGCCCAGCATCGGGTGCTATCTAAACGGTGCTCAAGATTTCTTGGAATGAAACGCAACCCGAAGACGGTTAACGTAGACAAATCTCTTGGCTAGCCCAGCCTTCATTTCAGGTTGTTGTGTGAGCTGATAGTGAAGGTAAATGCAACTTTAATAAACGTTTTCAACAGTTTTAAAAAGAAGTCCCAATTAGGACAGAACAGAATTAAGCAGTAAGTAAATCCGTGTCCAAATAAAATCAATGTTTGGAGGCTACGAGTTGAATAAGATGTCAAAGATAGATATGGCTGTTAGTTTAGAATAGCAAGAGGGCTTGTCTTAGCCCTCAACTTGAGACAATATAAACCTAGGAAAACGCAATCCTGTTCCATGAAACTTCAATTACGGTGGGTAAATGCAAGCCTGTAGACGTGGTGTTTCTTGGCTTGAGTAAAGCATCCGATGGCAAATCACACAAAACCCTTCTTCTCAGCTCAAAATCGTGCTATGAGGGGATTACCAGTGATTAACTGCATAAAATCTTCCTTCACGGCTGGTCGCTCCTGATCGAGATCAACTATTGCTTGTTGGACTGACTGCCGAATCTACGTCTTGCTCTTCAACGGCCGACGCTTGAACCCATGATTTGAGACCTTAACAACAAAACACTGAAGCGGCAACCGTCATCGTTTACTTTCCACGCTGATGACCTAAAAGATCATCAGTGAATTTATGCAAAAGGATCCTAGGCACGGTGTAAACATAGATGGTTCAATATTTATGGCGTCCCAATCCTTAACACTATTCTCACACAAACCAGGGGAACACCGTGGGTACCAGTGAGTGTCCTACCGGCGAACAACGCTAACACAATGTAGCAACAGGCTAGACCTCGGACTATTCGTGTGACACCATCGAGAAACAGACTGACATAACCCAAGCCTGCCCCAAAGCCACCTGCCAATTATTTGCCAAATTATCGCCAAGTGTTTCATGTTCATTTTCCCCACCTAACAGCACAACGCACAGCGATGCTGCTCAGCATGGAAAGGTGTGACGGAAAGTCACGCGTATGATTGCTAAAATGGACAACCTTGCCAAAAATCTGGGTTGACCATCTAAACATCTTTTCGTAGACTTATCACCAACTCCACAGTGATCTTGCCGAACGTTGAATTTTATATGGTGACATCAGGAGAAACTAAGGACAGATTCCGTTCCACGAAACCTTGGCCAGTTTTAAGCCAATCTTAGGATCTGAATTGGACAAACGCGACTTCTTTGCAATTACGCCAAATGTCCCGGCCAATCTATCACAATCAAGTTCCTGTTGCCTTCATACTACCAGCATGAGGTCCTATTCCGTCCCTGCGCCAGCTTCCCAGTGTGATATTACAAGTAGATATATCTACATTACAAACCGTACTGTAAAATTTGGAAGATGGACAACAGCTGTACACGTGTATAAAATGATGTGTGTTGCGATTTGTGATCACCTCTCAGCCGCGTTCTAATGAGCTGCCTGATATTGTAGGTCATTTTGAGCAAAAAAAAACAAACAAACAAAGAGAAATAAAATTGCTTATTAACTAAAAGACTGGTGAAATTGTGAGTGCAGATGTGTTTATCAAGTCACACGAATTTTTAGGGCTAACCTAATTTTTACTGACCGGCGTTTGTGTGGCTTCTCCAAGGATCAGGACTGCAGTCGTGGATTTTTGCTTATCTGTTCTGTACGCATGCTTCTGTGTATATCTACTATGAGAGACCTGATACGAACTCAGTAGCACTTTCTCAGCTCGTGCAACTAATTGTAAACAAAGACTGCTGGAATTACACGGTTTTCAGATTCTAATGCGTTTTTTAATTTTGATGCCTACTGGAACTGCGTTTCAACTGTAGTAAAAAAAATTGACGTTCTAAAATTTTAATGGACGAGAGTCAACTGCATACCCATTTATCCGCTACACATTTTGTTCCTACGGGTCTTAGACGAGAAATTATTTCATGTCACTGTTTCACTATCTTTAGCCCTCAAAACCTCTAGAGGCCTTCTAGTGGCCCAGATCTGGTGTGCTTGGGCAAAGTCATGCACCGCACTCTTTACAGCAAAACTTGAGACATATCTGAGCAATAGTGTAGTGACCTGAAGATAACCCCAGTCTGCCTGCTGTACAACGTGTGAAATGCTTCCCAAAATTTTATTTCACACTGTGCAAATGATCGTAATGATCTTCGGCTACCGTTCGCTTGCTGCAAACGGTCGCGTTTGCATGTTTGTCCGTCCATGCACACCCATGGCGCCATACACATTCCTGGCTTACTCTCGCGTTCGACTGTCGGATCCTCAGCTCTCTAGCTACTTACACGTATCGGTATGGTTTATTGTTGGTCAAGGCTTATCTTATAATATACGTCTGTTCTTCGTTGGTTATTCGCTTTCTTACGCTGTATCTGATATACATTGCGTATACATCGGAAGTTGTTAATCTACTACACGTGCCCAACAACTGAAAGCCACTCCAAAGTTTTTGAGCTGCAACTACTTACTAGAAAGTGAGGAATTTGGGCAACAGAATCGATTCACATCTATCCCAAACCCAAAGATCTATGGACGACCTCATCTTTTCTACACAGTTTATTACATCTACAACAGTAAAATTGTACCAGCATTGCTATTACAGAGAACAACGTCTCTGTTAGCACATATTGAGGATTTGCTGGAGATGGGTTACGACAGCTTTAGGATAAACTACGTTCGGCATTTGATTAAGGTCTGATACATGGATAGATTATTTCAATCTTGGACTAGAATTGGCCTGCGTTTTTATGACTAGAGTAAAATCGACACGAATGGGTCCATTCATATTGATTTATAACGAGGATCGATCTAAGTTACATATAAATTGTGTATTTGAAACAGAATTCGTCTTAACTAGACACTCAAACTGGTCATTGTAGAGCACACTGAGTTTTTGTGTATTCTGTACCCAGGTACTTGCATGTAGGTACAAATATATAATTATGTCAGCAGGGGTGTGCAGTTTCATCACGATTTTTTATCGCCCAGGACGATTTTTCCAGGAACTGTTCCGGGCTGTAAAAAAGAATGAGTACTTAACTGTCTGGTAATTTCCCATGTGAATTCGGACAGCGATTCTTTTAAACTAGATCCTATGACGCAGATGTGCTTTTCTGATTACACCAAACTCCAGAGTTCTGAAAAAATACAGCATCACAAAACGGAACTATACCCGAAAATAACAGAACGATCGTTCTGTCATATGCTTCGAAGCATATGACCCATACACGTCTCAAATTTCATGCAGCATAAAGATTCCCCTGCTAGCATCAAGTAGGGATTTCGTTTAGAAGTAAATTAGGGCTGGTTTCGGGAAAGTTTGCAGATGAATTCTTTTGCTCAACAGTGTTTCGGTTGCTGAGAATGTATCTATAGATAGGATATACTCGCCTGTGAGCTAGTATACTCCGTATTTATAGATTGCATGAAATATCTAACGCAAAAGAATTACATTAAACTCCAAGAAGTTTTCGTTATACGTATAACCCGGTTCTCAGTCCGTTACACTTGTTAGACTTGCTTTAGGGATTCTATGCTAAATCCTCAACAAGTTCCTGCACAAACCCCTGATTAGTCCCAAGATCACTTTGGGATTTGTTAGGGATTTGGGATAAAATCTCTAATGTAACCTTAACAAGTGTGACGGACTAAGAACTAGTTTATACGTATAACGAAAACTACCTGAAGTTTAATGCGATTCCTTCGTGTTAGGTAATTCATGTACTGAATATACAGGCAAACAGATACATTCTCAGCAACCAAATCACTGTTGGTCAGAAGAATCCATCCCTAAACTTCCCCGAAACCAGCCCTAATTCACCCCTGAACTAAATTAGGGATTCGAATCCCTAATTAGGGCTAGGGGGATTGTTAGATTGTTGTAGCCGATACATGCACCCATTTAGCACATGGCCCACCGAGATTGCACGGTTTCCTGCGGGTTTCGGCGGGCCATGAGAAAAATTTTCGAAAAAAGCATCTCGTGAAATAATTGTTCTAAAAGTAAATTTCTATGGACAACACCTCAAAATCTGCATTCACCTTTTCAGCAAAATTGGTGACATTTGTTTAAATGACGTCGTAAAGTCAGACATCTTTAATCGTCAATTTTCCTAGCTCGCTGAGATAAGATTTGTGCAAGTCGGACGGTTTTGCTGTTCTACAGAAGTACGTGAGAAATTAGCCGCTGTTGTTCATTCTCATATGTCACTCACGGAGAGTTGTATTATTGTGGTTCATGTTCGAATATTGCACAAGTTCACGAGGTTTTATTGAGGTTACCCAGTGTGAACAGGCAAATGTCTGTAGTAATATTGCAATGCCCGGAAGGAATACTGTAAGATTGTTATGTTTGATGTTTGCTCTATCTCCGTTATTTACGGAGATATGGTATTAATATGGTTTACTTTCGTTCACTACACATTTCCCTTGCATTCCTCTGTAGGTTTCCCCAGTGTGCATCGAAGCGTGGTGCAGTCGCTCCAACGTCGGTGGTGAAATTTCCTGTACACGTGCATAACGAACTGTATGTTTCCAATGGACTTGTGTAAACTATCCAATAAACTTTCCATGTTTATGGATATTTTGCAATATTCTTCATGGGCGGAAGAAGTAAGCCTGGAGTGCGGAACAAAAATGAAGGGTAATCCGTTTCTTAAAAAAATCGAATTTTGCAAACCGCGTTGCAAGCTTCGCTGGCGATTTTTTTTCCCTGGCCCGCGCCGGGCCCATGCGGGGCCCTAGTCTCACTGCCCGCGTTTGGCCAACCGTGGCCCGCGAGAGGCCTGGGCGGGCCCCCCAACGTTTTGCTACTTGGGTATATATTTTAGGTCCATAACAGTATAAATCGCTTTATTCGCTTTGAACATGTCAACAGGCTCGCAGAACGAGACTAAATGACAATATATTACCCAAACTATAGTTTGGACGCTGAATATTCGTGTGAAATATATATATATATGTATATGTGGATCACTGACCTTTCCATTTCTCGGACGATCTTCAGAAGTAGCACATTCGTGGTAGTTTACGTATTTAGTGAGAAATTTTGATAAATTATATCGCATCTGAAAATCTGTATTTTTAGTACTTATGGCTTCCTCGTGCGTTTTAACGAAAGCACGTGCTGACTGTTAAAAAAGTGGGCCTGTGGTGCGCCCTTAGAGCGTTCCATTTTAGTGTAGTTGAAATCAAGGATAATTTCTTTCAAGGTGCAACTTTCTTTGTCCATCGGAAAAATGCTTTAAGACGTTTGATTCAATCTCTTTGTCTTCTATCGAATGACTTTTGTGGAACACGTTCGTAGAAGACGAATGACAGCACCAGTAACGCACCAGTTTGAGCCACAGGCAAAGCATGTGAAAGCCAGTAAGGTACTGATGTGGGTGTGGCGATGACCATGGATTAGGATTACGAACAAGATTCACGTTGGCCTTGTGTGGGAAAGGTAATATTCGGAAACGCGATCAATGGTCGCTAGCTAATTTCAACAGCGGCTTGGTTTGTTCCCACTCCCACCAGATTCCGACACTGCAAGTGAAGAGTATTATCCTCAATTGCTCTTGATACTGTGCCTCGCTGAAATCGACGTAGGAGTTGGTACAGGAAAACGCACCTAGATCAGTTGAAAGTGTACTTGGCATAATGTTGCTCTCAAGGGCGATCTTCAGATTCGCAATTTTGAACTTCTTTGCAGCTAACCGTTACGTTTGTCTGAAAATCAATCCTCCACTGCCACAGAAAACTTTGAAGGCGACGGTTCTTTCGCTGAACCGCTCGCAGTGCAGTTTTGCGGCATCCTTTCGACACCCCCGATAACAAACCCCCAAGATTTCGGGTTCGCACATCGTCAGCAAATGTAAACATGTCTTTTTAAGCGTAAGCGAGTGGCGACCTCCCTCTGAAAGCCCTTACCGGCAGCCTCTCAATTTGTTTCAGGGAAAATGCTGCGCGCACGCCATTGGTCCATTTTGCAAACGGAAAACCGGCCTCAACTACTGTCTCAAGCCCGCCAAATGCGACTTCCATGACGCGTTCCCTTAATCGTGCTCTTTTCCATCCGCCACACAGCCTGTGGTTTCTGACGCTCCTACCAGATGCTCGGATGAGCTTGTCACGGAACTCACGATACCCACACCCTCGTCACCAATTACTACCTGTTCTGGATGCGAATTGTACTGGCCGAAGAGTTTCGTAAAACAACAAGACCGCATGCATCAAAACAATCGCTGAAGGTATAAACATAACAAAAATATTTGTGCGTTCACTCATCTTCCCTGTTCCAAAGTTTATTGTTGTCGTACTGGTCTAGTTAGCAAATCACTTACCCCCTCACTAATACGCGGCTGTTTTTGCTTTGTTCTCTGTCATATGATTTGTCCGATGCTGGCATTCCACTGATATGTAACGCCGAGATAAACAGGATTCATCTCTCATGTGGTAAGATCAGGGCTTGCCTAACGTTATAGGGCGTCTCCGGAAAGGCCACATCTGTACTAACACAAATGAACTAGAGGTGAAGGACAACGCTGAAAGTTAGCGAACAGTGGGTGAGAGTCAGACAAACTATCGTGTGCAGGTTCAGTCCATCAGGTTCCTGTGGACAAGCCAAACCAATTAAAATTTGTATCAAGCGTGTGTGTAATCAAACTGCCCGCTCCAGTGCTGTTTTTTCAGGCAAGACATCCGAAGGATCTCGGAAATGCAAAGAAACCGCTTGTGGAAAACATAACCCGTCGGCATGCCGATAGCTCGACTAAGCACCAACAGCTCTAGAATGCTGATGTTGACAGCCTAATGTCATTGACTGTTTGACTACAGGACGGTGGAAATAGTGCGCTTAAGAGTCACCTGTCGACTCGCGACTGACGGCTCCGTTTATCCTGATGCATACATACTTGTGATAGCAGAAGCAGAACTGTGTATTTTCCATGCAACAATAACAACAGTCATCCAGCTGACTACAATCAAGGCTGGATTGATGAATGAAACACGACTTGGGATGCTCCTGAATTGTCCAAGATTTTACGTTGATCAGAGCACTCCCAGAAAACCGAAAACTGGAATGACCTAAGGTGAGAGGAGAAGATTACCCAAAACCGAGCTTTGCGTTGCATCACCTTCAGTAGAGCATGCCAGTGGGAAATATTCGTCATTACGCGAACGAAGGTTAGCAGACCGAAGGATAGCTGGAATGGTTCCGTCCTTCTCTTGAGTCACAGAATCGAACGACCATATCAGTCTGCTCCACCAGGGGTCTTGTAAAGGTGAAACGGACTAAAACCGGCTACGAATAACGCAACGAGTAAACGAGGAGTGTATTGCCGAAATGTGAAGTCGACGTGAGAGCGAACGAATAACAAGACGAAATGTTAATGCAGCAAAATGACAAGCAAGTATGCAGCGCACCCGTACGTTCGTGTGCGCGGGCAACTTGCCGGTAACCATACTCGTTCAAACAAACGTTCAATTGCGAACAGAAGTTGGGAACAGAGCGAGTACAAATGGCAATCGTGGCTTTGATACAGTTAGCAATGAACAAGTAAGATCGCTACAGATCTCCCCCCCTGGAAGATAACTAGAGTGTGAACTTCGATAATGTAAGAGTTTTCCAGTTAACCGGAACCGTCGACCTGAGCATGAATGGTCCAGTTTATCTCTGTCACAGAACACACGTCTACGGTCGGTGGAAGATGGTTGGAAAACAGTCGGAAGTGGTTGGGAGGGCACTGTTGGACAGGTTAGTTTTAAGTAGGCAGGGAAGTTGTGAAGGGACACGTTGTGGTCAGTCTAATAGGGCAGTAGCCTAGTTCATGTCCATCGAAGGCGGGTCTCGCAGGAATTCCAGCTTTCCAGCGTCATTTCGCGATGCGTAGCTTCAGCGTCCCATGAAGATGATGGATGGTTAGCTCTAAACCCATTAAGTCCGACAGGATAAAGCTTCTTTTTTGAAAGAGAAGATCTTGTCGAAAGAGTCTTCTGTGGGCAAAGCCATCTAAACTTAACTTGTTAAGGAAGCACGACGACAACAAAAATCAGGTACGGCGGATATCCACATAATCTGCCAATCGCACTGGCCTCCGCAACTCTAGACATCGTCTGCTCTGAGGATTTGAATTCGTTATGGCAGGCTGAGTTGCAACTGCAACGAAATCTGTACAAACGCTAAGTAATATACTGGCCGCAGAGGACGTTGCTTTTCGCGAATCATTTCCTCTATCAGATACCTCTATATACGTTGGCTTCGGTATAGCGACAGAGATAGTCTCGCGTTTATCATTGCGCTCCAACAGGAAAGACTTAGAATAGTGTGCGAGTACGCGGAACGTTCCTGTATCTGACGGGTGCGAAGGTCGTCGAGAAGTAACCGCATGAACCAAAACATGAGAACACGTTGACACGCGAGGATGTGCGTACGTTAGCGTCGTCTGTTCCCTCGATGGGGTTGGTCGGAGTCGCCCCATGGGATGGGACAGCCGCTCGCCGTAATCCGCGAAGTTGATGGCTCTCGTTGCGCGTGGGGAAATCAACTCTCCGAACAAACGTAAGGAGCACCCATAGACTAACTGGGGAGGGGTGGTATGCAGGTCTGCCTTCAGCGTGCTACCTAACAAGATTAGTGGCAAAACCTCGTCCCATGAGGGGTTGTTGCTAACGGATAGAGTACTCTTTAATTATCAATGAAAACGTTCAACTAACCCGTTGGCTGCCGAGTGGTGAGCTGTTGTGCGAATTCTACTACAGCCTAGCGCAAATGCGACTTGCGGATTTGCGTCAAACACATTGTCGTCTTTTTTTCCACGTGGTCCGGTCAATATCTGAACTTCAGTAGTTTCACACCGATCCATCACAAACGCGCTCTGGTGAATACACTATTCACACGAGCAAGACGAATCTGTACACAGGACAGTCTTGCGAAGGAATTAGACTTGATCACATCTATACTACAATCTAACGGGTATCCAAAAAGGTTCATAGAAAGGCATAGTAGACCGAAACCACCTTCCGAACAG
>QNGE01001591.1:36823-55242 GCA_008508345.1 Paragonimus westermani
CACTGTTTTCTTTGCAGTTGAGCGCATGCTTTTCCTCACTCAGGTGGAGCGTTTTGGTTCCGTATTCAGTGGCATTAAACATATTGTGTGCCTGCATAATAAGAGAGAAATCGTGTGTTCTTCGGTACTGTGGTTCGAGACACCGGCTTACCTTGTTCCTCTGGAGTGAGTTCTGCCTTCACCACACACATTGTAGCGTTTTGATTGTTTCGAGGCCAAGATGCTGATGCATAACCTGAGGTGTTCATTAGATAGTTCACTGGCAGTACTGGGGTCGAGGCCAGAGAAAATTTTCCACTCCAAAGACACAAGTATATTCCAGTCGACGAATTTAATTAGAAAATAATGTGTGGCGGTCGACTTTTTAGCATCTTTTAAGCCAAGCGTGGAATTGACTACGTTATGATCACTTCCTGTAAATTGTTCTAGAGCGAATACGGTATCAAAGAAGACACCTGTCGTAGAAATGGGACCTAAATTGTGGTCTAGTTTAGTAGGTACCAAGATATGTTGGCGCCATCCGTGTATCTAGACGCACGCGAGGAAGTCAGTTTGATTCGCAGAAACTGTGAAAGAGATCCAAGAGAGATTGGGCACAGTAAAGTCTCCGCCAGTTAGTTCGTACCGCGAAGGGAAGACTGATATATAACTAAGCCTACTACTAAGGTTGGTTATGTCCCTATCAGTGAAGTCAGGTAGTATGTAGAGGCACAACAAAAGCAACTCACAGGGTCAAGTCGATAGTAATAGCCACAAGAAGCTAACAGTCATAGTGAGACAAGGCTCAGACTGAATTAAACATCCTGCACCACTTCCAGTAGTGTGAATTTTACGGAAAATATGACGACCTATGTAGTTGTCACTTTGGGCAGGACATTTATAATTCACACATTCTGGTTGTCCGCGCTAATAACCGCATCGACACTTCGTATTTGCTAGCTCAACGCGGCTCGATGTCTCGCGACCTTTTCACCCCACACTCCGAAACGCAAAGTCGGCTCGAGAATCAGACCTGTTCATTCATAGTGCACCCGACACGGTGGACCCCCCCTATCATCCCGACACCGCAGGTGCTTGTACAATCCTGTCTCTCACACTCTCCCCCTCCACACACACGCACAAATTATCATGGTTTGGAACTGGCATTGTTCATGTTCACGGTCAGACCAAAAGCCGCCAGGTCATCTCACATGTTAAAAGAATTAGAGGTTTGTGACACAGGACACAACAGCATCGCGTCCGTATTGGAGGACACGAACTAAGCGGTACACGATTGCACCGAGGGGATTTTGGCTCTGGGACTTGTACAGGCTCATACAGCAAAGGAATTACGAATGAAAGATTACACTGACATTAACGCAGCTCTCTGAAACCCCCCCGCAAGTCTTCGCGTATTCATGCAGTGATTTGCAGCAATCATGTGTACAGTGCTAACCGGATTTTGATAAGTTCAAACACTTGGTTATCTAGCTCATTATTCGTTTATATATGTCACACTGTTAATTACGTGTTATACATGCATGCTTTTTATTGGCGTCATTATCTTTTGCTTATAACCATCTCTCGCGCTAATACCTATAACATTGAGTCGTGTTGTAGCAAAGAAGGCGTTCAATAGAGCACATCCTATCTTGCCCAACTCGCTTGTTCTCAGAATCCCGGTCCATAACAATCTCCGGTTTCTGCTCACACGTCGTGTGCACTTCGGCCCAGTTTGTATGTGTCCGACGATTTCTGTCACGGAGTTTTCACCTGCGATTCCTCGTCCGTTGGGCGGATCCCGTTGAGCGGTGGCTCGTCCGGTCGTTCGTGCTGTCCGCCATCTGTCTACTGTGGTCTCCGGCTGTATTCTACGACCATATCGAGATACTTTTCTGATTGTTGAAGTCATCGCTCCCTCAATCTGGTTATCCATCCGATTTTTGTTGCCACGTCTTGTCCGTTGGTCCGATCCAGTTGAGCGATAACTCATCCGGTCACCCATGCCGTCTCCGATCCGCACGCCGTGGGTTTTTGGAATACCTCCCCGCCTTATTGAGCTTTTCTGTCTAGAGCTGTGGTAACCGCATCTTCGGCTAGATACTCCACTAGAGTGCGTCTGGAGTCCCATGGTTATGTCAAGTCTCGGTGTCTAGAATAATATGGGGATAATATGGGAACGCAAGAGGTCTGAAAACGTGCAACTTGTTGACTCGTGAGGGCGCATTCAAATGCATTAAACTTTGACTGTTTCTGATTCGAAATCATGCTACGCCTTTGAAAAAAACTAAAGTAGACGCGTCTCCTTGATTCATAAATTCTGGTGACGTCGTTTGTTCTGATGCGCTTATGATGTGCTCATTAGTGAATGACTGGGTGTCACCTGTCTCTGAGGTCATGAAAAGAAGTGTTGATGTGGTAGGGTGAAGTGGTGGAACTACGGTTGAATTTGGAGACGATATTGAAAAAATGTGGACGTATATTCGTGGAGATGAGGGGAAACAGGAAACTTCGGATTCTTGTGAACAAACGGGCAAATATTTGGACGGGCTTTGTCGATGACTTGTAAAACGATCGGACTTTGAAGTACTAGATAATCTTCCAACCAGTGCTGTACTTTGGATGTTCAGGCGACGTGGACCACTTTCCATCACAAAGAATTTTTGTGGAATCAAGAAGGTTGTTTGGTTCATAACCTGTTTCCGTTGCACCTGAATGGCGAAATCTAGATAAGCTGCAGAACTTCTTGTTGAAGATGGACCATAGAAAGCCTGTTGGCAAAACACAAGAATGTTGATTTTCCTTGAAAAAGGTTATCGGTTCCATGCATACTCACTGATGAGCTGTAGAAAATCGTAAGAGTTATAATTAAGACTTCTCCAGCGAGCAGTCATCAGAAGTCCACGTTGATGCATGATCATACACAGTTCCAAAGCGTCCATTATCCCACCAGAAGGGCTGAACGACTCTGCCTCCGTCAAAACAATATCATTCGTGAGATGCAGATCAACACCATCACTATAATGACATGCACGATCGTGTCTGAGCGGTGCACAATTTGTCACAATCTGCTGGCTCTCTTGTAGATATATTGATCACCTCGTTTTGGTGAGGGCAAGTAGTTCCGGTTAGCATTCATCAGCCAGCACCTGAGCCTGAAGGGGGTTGGAACCTCGACTCAGAGATAGTGAGACAGCAACACTCGGTTTCAAAGGACGGAACAGAACTGTCAACAAACTGTCAGGAAACGCACAGGTTCTTGAGGGGTCATGTGTTTGGGGCGATCAATAAGTGGTAGCTTTTCGCGAGTGCCTGTCTAAGGTCTTTCGGGTATGAAAGCAACGGGCAAAGGTGCTTTATGTTTCTCAGTGTTAAGGTAAACTGTCCTAAACAGTATGAATCGTGGTTTTAAAGGACTATCCAATACCTAACGACGTCGCGTAGGCTTGCGGGTTGTGAAGCTTGGAAACCCAGGGAGGGTGAGCTCAGTTCGCTAAAATCGGACCAATTAAAGTCGGCCATCACGTATCGCCTAGAGGTTGTTTCCATGGGTTCATTTGCCTGTCGAAAGATGGGGCTGGAAACAGTGAAGAAACACCCACATCTTGACTTTCTTACTTCAAAATTTCTTGCACACGCCACGTTACACCACTCCTCCCCCCGCTGAAAGCGATCCAGAAGCGCTTTGCGTGCGCTCCTCGTGTAATTTGTTAAGGATGTTGTGGTGATCTTCGATAAATTTATCTTATCCACCGAAACGGCAGAGTTGTCGGGTACAACGACTCCAGATTTACCTTTTCGTTTTCTTTCACTGATATCCATAGATGAATTTCTGGGAAGTTCTTTTCTGCGCTCACTGATGCCTGCTTGCTGTCTACAGTGTCGGTCAACTTGGTAGCACCGGTTGATGTTTTCTACGGAGTAGCAACAGCGGTAGCGTAGCTCGATGTGTTCTTAACAGTAACATCGGTAATACCATCTCTTCGCTCAATTAGTGAGCTAGATGCAACGACACTAGTTGGTAAGGCGAATTCAGACGTTGAAAAAACCTGTATCTGGAACGGAAAAACTCTGGACCATAAGGTCAGTTGTTAAAGCTGTAGTGGATCACCCAGTAAATGTGATATTCGAACAAGCTTTGGTGGAATTGTTTGCACTGATAACTTTTAAACGATCAACCCTACACCCAGTCGGCGGTACCTGAAATGCCAACAGTTCTAGCCCAGCTTGGTGAGGGCTCACTCAAAAATGACGTCACCGTCGACCCCCGGCTATGAACTTCTGACGCTGCAGTCAATGCAGCAGAGCGAATTTGCATCTTCCTCAAAATGGAAAAGATACTGGATATTGTTCTAACGAGTGCACTGGTCATAGTGGATGCCACCCGAAAATCTGATGATCTGAGCTTCACAACTCGGCCGACAACAAAACATTGAAAGCATCTTTTCATGGATTCTCCGGTTTATCTCGCTTCATTCCCCATATTCAGGTACTATAGGACAGACAAACAAACAAGTAATATAGGGGATGCAAATAAACCCACGACGTCCCAGACAGCGACTTGTAGTGACTATAATAAATAATATTTTGTTAGTCGCATTCATGTGTACCTTCTTGCTCGACTACCCCACAGTAGCCATATTACTGGTAGTCTCACCGTTCTTAGAGATGGACCCTATCCTACGGTTCGTACACCTAGAGGCAGAATTCTACAATAACCGAGTCTCTTCCGACCGGGCTAAATTCAGCCAGCTAGTGGCTTATTTGCCGAAAGAGGTCACGACACAGCTCCGAGATGTGTTAGTGAGCCAGCCCACAGAGAATAGCTCCGAAACTCTTAAGGAAGCTGTAATAAAGCGAGTCGCTTCATCGGAAAAGACTCGTCTGCAACAGCAATTTATCGAGCTAAAGCTGGGCGAGAAATGCCCCCATGACCCTACTTCGCGAGATTCAACGACTACTAGGAACGTCGCACATGGACGAGTCTCTCCTGTGCGAACTGTGGATACAGAGGCTACTGAAGACGGCGCAGGCGATTGTATCTATCGCGAGATCACAGCCTTTATAGGAGGTAGCGGAGATAGCCGACCAGGCAGTAGAACGTTTTCAACCGCTCCTCAACCAGGTTAGCACCCCAACACAGGCGTCAGGTCCGGTGAGAGGTGTGCTGTCACATAATGAAGGCGGCCGGTCTACATCAGCACCGAACATAGAAGTACTGTAGGCCGAAGTCGAAGCTTTGCGCCGCGATTTTAGTAGAATCCCTTTAGGTCGTCCAACACGCTGGCGACCTAGCAGATCGCCCAGGCGCACAACGTCGCAATCAAACGACGGCCACTGTTGGTATCACCAACGTTTCGGTACGCGATCCACCAGGTGTGTTAAACCGTGCAGTTATCTAGCGACCAAGCAGGGAAACTTCCACGCCGGCCCGTAATGGCGACTAACGTCGTCGGCGTCGCACCTTGTCGCCTCATATTCGTGAAGGATGTAGATACGGGAAACACGTTCTTGGTTGACACAGGAGCGCAGGTTAGTGTATTCCCGTCTACAAAAGACGAGGTGTCACACCCTTGCAGCCCACAACTCCGTGCGGCAAATGGCACTGCTATACCTACTTATGGACAGCGTTCCTTAACTCTTAATCTTGGCCTCAGGCGGACATTCCGCTGGGTGTTCACAGTTGCCGCGGTACCTTTCGCTATAATCGGCATCGATTTTCTCCGGCATTTCGACCTTCTGGTTGATACGAGACGCCGTCTGTTAATCGATTCTAGCACTAAACTAAGCATACCCGGCACGCATGCAACAGTCGCAGCAATAACACCCATATATGCCCAACCCGCCGCCCCCAAACAATTTGTGGATCTTTTCACTGAGTTCCCACAGCTCGTTCGCACATCGAACGACATCCCGCCTGTGACCTCAAATGTCACACACCATATCCGCACTAAGGGACCCCCCGTCTCTGCACGACCTCGCCGGTTGGCTCCCGACAAACTGAAACTCGCCAGGGCAGAGTTCGAGCACATGCTCGAACTTGGAATAATACGCCCTTCCGAGAGTCCATGGGCCTCACCGTTGCACATGGTCCCTAAGAAGTCAGGTGACTGGCGCCCATGCGGTGATTACCGCAGGCTAAACAAAGCAACCGTCCCTGACAAGTATCCAATCCCACACATGCAGGATTTAACGACTTGCTTACATGGAAAAACCATATTCAGCAAGATTGATTTAGTACGTGCATATCACCAGATCCCGGTAGCCAAAGAAGACATACCCAAAACCGCAGTTATAACCCCTTTGGCCTTTTCGAATTTCTTCGAATGCCATTTGGTTTGAGCAACGCAGCTCAAACTTTCCAACGCTTTATACATGAAGTGACACGTGGTTTGGATTTTGTCTACCCTTATCTGGGAGCCAGTTCTTCACTGGAAGAACACGACAATCATCTCCGCACCTTACTGGAACGTCTGACCCAACACGGTATCACAGCTAATCCCACTAAATGCGAGTTAGGTAAGGCCACGGTAGAATTTCTGGGCCACAAAGTCTCAGAAAAGGGAATCGCCGCACTCACGGATAAACTTAAAGCTATTCGTGAATACCCTGAGTTAGGTTCCTTTAAGCAACTTCGTCGTTTTAGTGGTCTGGTCAACTACTACAGACGCCTCATACCTCATTGCGCGCACATAATGCAGCCAATGGCCGATCTTCTGCGTGGAGGTGAACGCAAGTTTCAGTTCACCGAGGCTGCACGCACGGCATTCGTTAAGCTCAAAGATGCGGTAGCCGAACTAGTTCTCCTTGCCCACCCTAATCTGAACGCACCACTGTCTATTGTGACCGATGCATCGGACACAGCCGTTGATGCTGTTTTACAACAGCCCGTTCAAAAGCAGTGGCAACCTTAACATTCTTCTTCAAACGCTTACAACCTGCGGAATCCCGCTAGAGCACATTCGGTAGATAATTGTTAGCTATCTATTTAGGCACCTGCCATTTCCGCCATTCAGTGGGAGGCAGGATCTTTACGATTTACACCGACCATAAGCCGTTAACCTACTCCTTAAACACTTCATCCGACAGGCATTCTCCAAGGGAATTTAGGCACCTGGATTTTGTCTCTCAGTTCAAGACTGATATACGACATTTCATGTGCCGAAAACTGTCGCGGACGCTCTTTTACGCGTCCACAACCGCAATATCGATTTTGCAGCCATGGTTGCCGCACAATCCACTGACCCTGAGATTGAGCATCTTCGCCCAAAGAGCTCTCTCACAATTCAACCAGTACCTCTGACATCTTCAGAGGGAACAATCCTCTGCGACTCTTCACAGGGCACACCTCGTCCTGTAGTGCCCCCGTCCTTTCGCCGTGCAGTGTTTGAGACATTGCACAATTTTTCCCACCCGGGCATACTCGATTCAGTCAAACTTGCCTCCTCTTTTCGTCCGATTTACCGAGTAAAAGGCATTCACTCAAAGGCTGTCAGATGCCGAATTTTGGCCACGGCTGAAGCGATTGGAATTCGACTGAATAATCCTAATCCACCTTTGTGCGCACAGAAGCGCTTTGTTCAGGCGTTGAATTTGCCATGGCCAATCACTCACACCACTACCGATCAAAACACCATGGTTCCAGTTACGTCATAATGGTGACATAATCGTATCAAAACGTTGTCTCCGTGTCTGAACTCAACTGAACTTGCCGTTTGTTTTGTTCGCTCTGCCCTGACAACTCTGTTTCATATAAATGTTATGTATTTGGCCTGATGATTAAATACCGAAAACGAGCTTGTTCGCTACACCACTTTTTTGACTTTATAGAGTGATAAAAATGGCTGTGTACACGTTTCAAACGTTCCAGTCTAAGGTATGGCGACACTACATAATCCATACACTTTGATACTCATATATACATGAACGATCAGATAAAACCAGGCAGCTGGCGTGCTATTTGTTTGAGTTTCGCAAGAAATATTGTGTATTGACAGTTAAGAACGTTGGGAGCTTGGTTATAGATGTATAGAGAAAAGTGTCTCAGTCGACAATTAATATGTAAAAAGAAGTTGATCCTGTACGCTTAGTCTGGTTTCACGGCTACTGTTGTATGCTGTGAAACTTAATCTTAAGATGATAAAGATACTTTGGTAAACCTAAACTGTGCATCACCTTGGTCCATGATCCTTGTGGCCATAGTCGCACGGTCTCGTAAAATGGTGTTCTTGTGAAGTGAAGCGAAACTTTGTTTCCTTCACTTGCTCCAACACTGAGATCGGTGGAACTCACAAGTGAAAGAAACTGGACACATTCTGGCAATCGTTGCAAGTCCTGCGACTTGGCCTTTGCTATTAGTGTGTACTGAAAATAACACATTTTATTTTCAAAACGTAATTTAAACAAATACACGGGGTTGTCATGGGTCGCTCTTAAGAACCGGTTTTGGCTGAATTATTCATGTCTATGATTGAGCTTTGCCTCGCAAATGCATTGCATGTCATCCCGCTTTATCGATGATATGTCGACGACATAATAGTATTCGCACAAGACAAAGAGACCATAGGAAAACTAGTGGATTTATAGAACTCTTCGCACCGAAATCTAACGCTATCGTTCTAGTTTGCAAAGGAAGAAACGCTCGCCTTTCTGGACATCAGCATCAAGCGACGGAATGACGGTACAGTGCGTCGATCAATACATCGTAAGTCTACTTGGGGAGGACAATATTTGAATTTCAAACGTTTCTCACCCATACAACATAAAAGTTCGTTGGTTCGTCGTCCATTTCATAGAGCGCGAACTACTTGTACGAGCGATACACTGGATACCGAGTTGAAATTCAGTTATCCACTAGGTTTCATTGACTTTCACAGCAAGCCGAAAGTAATAAACCCACCGGTTGGGTTTCCAGTAGAAACTTTGTATCGTCTGAAATAATGACATTCATAATCCCCACTCATTTCTGCTTGTCTATCACCACAGCTCCGGACCCTTTATCACATTAAGACGAAGACGCCAGAGCTGTCTATTTCACACCGTATCTGCCTGCTGAACTGACGCGGATCCATTGAACATCCTTCAACGATTGCTACTGTCCAGCAACATAGTTAGCAAAGTGATGTAGTATTTGCACAGCATTTTGTACTTGGTGCACTTGTCTTTCACACCTTTTACCTTCCCAAAATCTAAGTGTGCAACTGGTGCTGGAACTATGTGGTCGGGAGCTGTAGGTTCTCTCTCTACTGCATGTCGTCTTTGTGCCGAGTTTTGGGGAGTTGAAGATTAACGAAATTAACTGCCCATTTTGGTGAATAACCGGATCTATCTCCATTTACCATTGTTGTGGACTGGATATCCCTTTGGATCAGCACCATGGTCCGAATCTATTTTGGAAATATCTTCATTCAATGTGATGGAACTATAAACCAACGTACCTTCACGTACTACTGTGAGTCAGTTTATTTTATTTTCATTACACTTTGCTTCGTGTTCCCACCCAAGATGTTGTAGCCAACTGCCCCGATTGTGAGAATATCACGCTGATGCTCCGAAAGTGCGAAGCCTATCAATGTTACGTGGGCTTCCATTCGCGGTGACACCGAATGAAGCTTTCGGGATACTCATTATTCCCCAGAATTGTTCTCGGTATTTTTAGTTCTGGCTTAATGCAGACGGATGTGCCGTGTTCTGGCGGACATTGTTCTCACCACACCCCGCCTACACTTCACCGGATTGAAGATGGTGAGGTGCATAAATTGCATATATATTGTTTTATATACATACTACCTCTGGTTGATTCATCAGTCCTTCGTGTGACCAGTATATACAAGGTAAACTTTCATTAGCCTCTGTCTCACGTCACCGTGGGGTTGGGATGGACACCGTTATGCCGCCCGACAAATGGTTCTAGCAGTCCCGATCTTCTAGAAAGACCAGGTTGTCGTTTACATAGCGTCTGTAGTACAACAGTTTTGAAGTACCACTTAGTTGCCTTTCTACCATGATCATGGTAAAGTCAACGAAAATGTGGCCCAATGGACTACACATGGCTGCTTCGTCAATCTATCTGTACGGTGTTTTGAAAATTAAAACTGTCATCCGCCGTACGCAACCAAACTAAGGTTTTAAGGTAATCTGTTGAAATAAAAGGACATTTTCCGCAACGATCTGTTCATGCGTAAAGTTAGCAGTTTCTCCTGTACGTTTATGGAGCACATACGTTCATTGTTGATCTTGTTTCCGTCCAACTCATCCGTAAGTTCCAGCGAGTCTCTGATACTATATCGGTCAAACCGTTGAGTAGCTGGCTTTAAAATATTCACTAAACGTCCCGCCCGTTTGTGCTGATGTGAATTAGACGTGGCTAATATCGACCAAAGTGGCATGCCGTACTTATGGGTATTCAAAAGACCGTACAGTTGAATCATCGAGCATCTCCTCGGTTTAAAATGTTTGTATCTCTTCTCCTCTACCCAGTCATATTTACGGATTGCTTCTAGCCGTGGACGGATACCTTCTTCTATTGGACGAACGTTTTTCTACGTAGCTCGTCTTAGTCGTGACAACTGCTCAGACACTTTTGTCTCGCTTGATGATCACAACATATTTCGACTTGACATTCTGCACAGCCAGAATGTATTGAGCTGTTATCGAACATCTGCTGTTCACACAAGTATGCAAAAGTTCATAAAGTACATCAGTGAGCTTATTTTTGGACCAGTTAAAATTGTCGGAGTTAGTAGGTGCTGATCCCGAGGGTTGATCAATCAGGTTCTACAATTACCCGGTTAGGTCTGCGCATGGGTATGTTATAATCCAAATCTAACAAATGTGCTTCCAACTGTGAAGTACTCAGTGATACAAATGAAGTGTTCTGAACATAATTATCAAGGGTCCATTGTAAAAGACTTATGTTCTTATTTGATTACCAGCAGTAGTTTTTTTGTCTTACAAAAAGTGACGAAAACGATCCTGTAGCACCATGAGAGCTTACTATCAACCCAGAGTTTCAACTAATTTTGTCAGCTTTGTTGCCAGTGTTTGGCTTTACAGATTATTTTAGTTGCGTTCGCTATGAATTTCTACAAATTATCTATTGACAAGTGAGCTCCTCTGCAATCTTCAAACTGAGAGATGTGAGTAATCTATTCACGCCATACTCAAACTTTCATACACAAATGGGCTTGCATGTCGGACACGCAAATAAGCAGAATCGTAAACGTTATTCACTCCACGTCGTTTCTATGACTAGCCAAGCGTTTAGCTAATCAAGAAGAACCGCGGCTGCATGTACGTAGGTCGCTTGGTTCACAAGTGAAGGTATTGCACAGCTCCAGCGAAAAAATTGATTTTGTTGGTGAAACGATTCAATGCGCGCTAAAGGTTTTGATGGTGCACTTCGCAAAGCTCTTAGACACAAGAATACGTTCACTGAGAGTAGCAACAAACCACTGGAGTATACGCATATGTCTGGGTTTTTGCGCGTTGTCCCCACTTAAGAATTGAACGAATCTCCGCACTATAAGAGGGCTGAAGAAATCTCGAGAACCGATTCGACGGAAAACACTCAGAATCCAACATTAGCCTATTAAACCTGCGTGAGAATTCACTTCGCTGGGTGTAGAGTGCACCACTGGCTTGACTTGAATGAAACGTACAAGAAGTCTTCGTCCGATAAACTTCAAGAGTTCCTCTTATCCAGATGGGTGACACTGAAGACAGATGTAGCGGGGTGCAGACATACCGTTCGCTCTCATTCAACTTATGCGTATACCCAATGTTCACCTAAATGATTACGTTAGTCATCGTCCTTTCATTCAAACGGAGAGCATTTTGACCGAATTTTCAACGGGCCACAATGGCGTGGACCAACGCACTCCCTTATGATATCTGAAGATAATGTCTTATCATAGTGAGATACACACAGCCAGCTAAGATACATTTGGACACGTCGTATTTCATGTGTACTAAAAGTCCTGTTGATAATCATTAGTACATCCAAACGAAGTACTTAGGATGGGTCTCGTTCGAGTGATACATTTCGAGTTCTTACAAACGAAGTGCAAGGTTAAGCGACACTTAATTGATGAATGACACCAACCGAAAGGAAATCTCAGATGAACACGTGATCTATGCAGATGGTTACGACTAGCGGTAGATGTAAAAGCTTTGCAAAAGCAGAAGAGGGTCCGTGGCTCAAGTGTACATCTGTTTTGAACTAGGTCAAGGAACAAAGCATCATAACCGGGTACACTTGTTTCAACCTCCAATCCAGTTGCAACTAAACATGACCGGATTCAAAATAGCTACAATGGATGCTGTACACTCTCCCCGTTAGAGTTAAAATCTACGTACAGCAGTGGAGAGATTGAGAGAGTCCACCACAGACTGCTAAACTGTCACCGATCGGCAAACGTAATTCCGGTTGTTGAATCTGCATGATTTATGAAGGAGAAGCCTTGCCTGCTCTAACAAAACGGTCTACGATAGACAGCCAAAGAATTCGGCTCGAAAGAAAGAAGACAAGTTGAACAATCCAACAAAAGTGTCTGAGCAATGAACTGATTGACAGCTGATTTACTGTAGTGCCACGAAAGGCTAATAGAAATAAACGCTGAATTGTATTCAGCCTAATTACTCACAAACTTCACATGCCAGATTTAATTCTCGTCATTGACTACATAATCTATATGTGGGACGGTTGAGGGGACCGCCATAAAATGGTCAGTTTAAGACTACAAACCGCTTGTTCAAAGTAGTAGTGTGATCTGAAGATAGACGATATAATTCCTGATACCCAACAACAATGAATAAAGTACACGGCAGCCATCTGCCTGGTTGATTTGAGAAATGTCTGAACAAAGAAAATAATAAGAACAACCAGAAAGTTCGCAGTTTTTTATTCGGATCATACGCCGCTAAAACATATGACAAATGAAAAAGGGCTTAGGTCAATTCAATAAATAAATACAATCGTCTAGAAGGCAACAAGCATAAAGGGGCGAGTATGAGGCAGCTGCCTTCTCTTTCGTGCAAGCACACACCAGTTCTAGGTACCTTCAATCAACCACGGCAAAACTTACCTGTCAGTGTAGGTTGATTGCAGGAAATTAATTTAAACGGATTGTGCACATGGCTCCTAGCGAAATTTGTAATCAGGCTGTGTGTAATGCTCTCAAGCATTCACCAACGAATCTGACTGAAAACCGCCGGACCATATGGCACATAGCACTGAGCAAGCAGAACTAGGTTAGATTGTGTAAAGTGAAAACTTTATCAAAATTTCCGGAAAAGTGCACGTTTTTCTCTCATAAATCTCCCGTGGGCTGATGCTCTCGGTTTTGAACCGAACTGCTCATATATGTAACGTGTAAACGAAGGCTTGCGCTTTTGGCCAGCGATGCCACGAGTATGACGGAACCATCACGCCATATTACAAAACGTAGTTTTGGAATGCCTAAACTGCAGAGAGAACAAACATGGTGACTCGAAACCGTGCATGACGTGACAGGGACAAAAACTTTTCGCCCATTAACATCAAATGACGGTGATGATGTCAATTTACGTCGAACGGATGATTTTCATACCTTACTTAATTTGTTTAACTGACTTAATCAGGTCATTAATCTGGTATGAGTGGTTTAACATAATTACGGTTTCCTGTCTATCCTAGTAGATGAGCTAACTATGGAAAAAAATGAATTTTATGGGTTGCAACTCAGGATGGACTGTCTAAAGATATAGCACTTCTCTTAGGGTCGCTAATATGAGCTCGGGCGTTATAAACGATATCCACCTAATTGCCGCGGCCAAGAGAAATCTGTTCAAGCATGACCTCACTAACACATTGATTCCGTAAAAATGGTCACGGGACATCTACCCATTAGTTTAGTGTCTCCCTGTACTAAGAGTGTTTACTGCACATGACACTTGAGAGTTTAGCATAATACTTTCTCTAAAAGATGGCACCTAATTATAGTAATTGGACTTAGTCGTTACAACCTGTTCTAATCCTGGGAGTTCTGCCTAAACAAAATTAAATAGCCAAGTGCTAGTGGTGTTGTGGTAGCAATCTCATACGAGTCATATTCCGGTAAGTGTCAGGAAGCGTCCACATCCATCAAAAATGAGAAATAATTTCTTTCATTTGACCCTGAGATACACCATGAATCCAGCATGAACTGGATACACCAAGGACACATGTAATTATGAATATATATGCGTTGCATTTCACCTCCGTCATAAGGATTTTCCCTCCAAGACTATCACTTGTGTAAAGAGACGGTTCGAATTTCACGGAAAACTTGTGGCTTTGAGATGTAACATAATTCCTACAGCGACCGCACTAGAAACGTGGACATATGAAGTGGTCTGTCCCGCACCGTTCACTCGCATTGGTCAATTGAACTAGGTGATTCGTGGGGATGGTCATTTTTAGGGTGCATGTGCTTATGAACATCACACTTTCGGCTAACACTCGGGATCCCTTCACAGTTTGATATATGCATACCCATGCAAATATACACGTTAAAGTCAAGCTAAGAACGACTATAGAGAAGTGCCTGTTCAGGTATAACGCCATGATCAATCACACACATACACATATGACGGTCTGTCTTCATCAAACTTCTTTGGTGCCGCCACGCTAGTAGTATGCTACACCGCTTGGATAGTGGTCCGATTTACGAAACTTACAGTCAGCCTGAAAAAAAAACAAGCACTAACAGAACGATGATTAACACTGGGGGAACAATACAGCTGACGCTACGGCTTATTATCGTCACACACCCCAAGCTTATTCGGTTGGATCCTCAAAGATCTGGAAAAAAACAACAGTTAAAGACTGTTACGTACAGCGCGAAATTGTAATTAGTGGCCACGGTATGTGAGGTTAAATTGACGCGTTTGTTTCTCTGTTTGTTGTAACCCGTGTAGTGTTAGGCTGGCTGCTGCACTTCACTTTATATTGAATGTGTATGTGTAACTCAAGTTGTACGGCAACTTGGTAGGCCACCTGCGATAAAGCTTTGCACTGGACACTACACCTTGGTGGATGAGGCTCGACGATGTTAATGGCTGATCATACCTCCATGATTCTTACGGGCTGGATAAGACAAAACTAGAACAGAAGTCACCCAAACAATAACTTCACAAAGTCACAGATGAATAGAAAGGCAAATGGAACAGAAGTGAGTTGAACACTGAAAGTTTGTCCAGTGAAAAACAGTGAAGATTCAATCACAACAGTTTGATTATCTTTGTGAAATTAAGTGATTTATAACACGGACACTGCGTGCGAGATCTTTCTTTAACAAGCGCCCACGTGAGTTTTCTTGGCCTGAAAAAATGGGACGTAAACAAAACAGTATTGATATTAACCACCATTATTTCGAGTACTGTTAATGATTCCAACATGGTCTACAATTCGCTTGAAGAAAATGACAACACGAAAATTAAAAGTAATCAGGCTGCTTTGAAAAATGCTCAATTTGCAAATCAGCGTTTTCAATGTTTACTTATAAATACGGCATGTGCATTGAGAAAGTCAGAATGGGTTAATTCGACGGTCGTTATGAGTGAGATCACCTAAATCGTGTCCACTGTTACTAAGTAACAGCGATGATATTAACCGTCTTGTACCCCAATTAATCTACGGATAAAGAGCTTCGGCTGTCCACCCACATATAACTGTTTCGGGTATCAGCCCGTCTACCTAATGAATGGCCTAAACATGGATGAAACAGGTTGTGGTGCAGTGCCATCAGGAAGAGCAACTGACCACTGAAAACCTAACATTAGCTCGTTTAAATTAAAACGTTCGTATTCGTCGCCAGTGGAAAACCCCCTTAAGCACGTTGCCTTCATACAATCAGGCAACATGAGCACTCGGTTTATCTTTCAGGTAAACGATGCACAAAATCGACATTCTACGAGTATGCACGACACGACAAGTATTCTATTCTATAGAAGGAAGGTATGCACACTGTTGTAATCCGTGGAGCAAAAAACGGCATTGCAGACCATAATTAATTAAAGGAAACCAAATGGTAACGTTTTCAAATCCCTATCATAATCGAAATGCAATTGGAAACAGGGAAAGTGTGATTACTATGTTATTTTTAATTGACAAATTTACAGAGCATTTATGTTAGGATTGATTACTGGCTAATCGAGATGCATATGGTTAACATTTTACAATCAAGTTCATGTAACAATTCTATAGGCCTAAAGCGTAACCTGGACTCCACACTGTAAACACTGCTGGTTGCATTCACATTCAAACATACCTTTCAAAGTGAAGTTTCCGCATCCCCCGAAGGCAGTGTATCATAAGGACAGTCCACTGGACACGGATCAAACTCGGAGGAGGTTACCAGCTGCTTTTGTAAGTTTTGTTGCTGTTGTGCGTACAGAACAGCATCATGCACACTGAGAAAACAAATGCCATCCAACTCCTGCTCACTTAGTCCACCGCTTCTCAGAGTACACCTGACTTGTGGCTGACAAGCAGTCAACAAGACTAGGACGTTGATTCGTTCATAACTACGTATCAACTGTAAAAAACAAAAGACCAGCTAAAAAGGGTTTTATAAATGAGATGCCGAGCAAATATGTTGACTGAAAGCAATAAATATAAAAAGTAACCTAACAATTTACGGGTTGTCCTATCGTTCTTAATAATTGCAGCAGATGGTTGGTTTCAAAAATGCATCCTCATATGAAGCATGTAACATCCACATATGCAAAAGAAGACTGACCGAATGCCACATTTCAATAGTTACCCTAGAACGAGACAAGTCACAATAAATCAACCCAAACACTGATAAGAAAGATTCCTTAGTCATGGTAAGTTTGAAGGTACCCGCATATAACCTACATCAATTCAAGGTATACATATCGACAGAATTTCCAAATGCTCATAAAATCTGCGTTAATCTGGTGATTCACTTGAGTTAGAGAAACAAAAGAAAGAAATCGCAGGTGTGCCATTCTTCTCCGATTGGAAGTGGATTCGAACGGACAATTTAGGTGTAACTGGTCAAGCCCAATCCACTCGTGCATTGGCTATGCCAAAGGGGAATAAGGATGTGGTGTCTCACACCGATACGTAGAAAAGTTGTCCCTGATATTTTCAGTTCTACAGAACTTGCGACTGCTACTGTTTAACAAGACGATATGCTGGTTCACATGAAGTTGAAAAAAAAACTAGACTGTTCGTCTGAGCAATGTAGTGCCCGAAATGGTCAGAATGAAATGCAAGGTTGGCCGGGTAATCACCCGGCCCCAAGAAAAAAACGGACCAAAACGTACACATAAAAGTAAATCGCTGCGGTGAAAAACACTAAATGACAGCATCACTGAAACGAAAACCTTTTTTGAGAAATACTATGGTGTGTGTCTGGATAGTCCTGTAAAAATAATCCCGGTCTCGGTTGTAGCTACTTTTCAATAAAGCTACACTGAAAAACTGTGGACACCGGCGAAATACCACTTGGGGTTAGAGTTTAACACAAGGAACATGCCCAATGGAGAGGCTGCTGGCTGTTATTTGTAGCCAAAACGTCGATAACGCGTTCATAATAAGGATAAAATGACTACACAGAAGTGGTGCTTCTTACGCAAACTTTGTACCAACCGGACGATCGACGTTATTTAACACATATGCCTCATGAAACGCCGACAACGAACTTGTTTGTTGACCACTTCTCACAATTAAACCGTTCTAGTCGTAGGTTACAGCTTACGTTGCCGTCGGCAGGTCTTATATGGGTTTGAGGACGGTGATGTAGGTCTATTTTGCACTCTTACACAGCCAAATAAGACGGTAGCTCATCCATGGAAAACCCACTTTTAAACACAAAATCACACATTCATGAACACTGTCAATTCTCCCTATTGTACATTACTCGAGGCAACATCTACAGGAGAATCATCCTGTTGACGTGTTACAGACTATCTTGCCAAATATAATCGCCAGTCTAGGAGACAAGCTGACCCGTCACGGTAAGACTGGACCTTGACGTAGTGTGATGGCTTGCGCATCTCGATGATACTTTGGGCCAAACTGGACAGAGTTACTCATACCAGGCAGGCCAACAGGTAGAAGTCTGACAAACCACAGTCTCCTGGTCCTCCAGGTTGGGGGTTGGAAGATGGTTGGCATCTCTTCCTGAAAAACGTACCATTTCTGGTACACCGCCACCCCCCCCCGCTGCCTTGCGGTACAGGCTTTTGAGCCAAAAGCTTTGGACGAGAACCCTGATCGTTCTCCTGTCTAGGTCTGGGTGTCTTGGCAGTGTCTCAGCCCACACACAACCATGAATACTCACAACACAAACAATCCCATACTGCATCGGCCGTCTCGCAGTATGAACCGGGTCGCCCTATCTGCTGCATACAGCAGGGTGGATAGGCGAAAACATGCTACTGCTGACCCC
>QNGE01001591.1:57828-70895 GCA_008508345.1 Paragonimus westermani
CCGAGTTGTCTGTGAAGTGAGTGCGTTTAATGACGCGGGGCAGTGAAAGCCTTAAGGAAGCTGTCTCGCTGATGACGCCTTACTCTCACTTGCAGCTCGGTTTTTTGTTTGCAAGGTGTAGGCACCTTGATGCTGAATGTTTGAATATGGACGTAGTCATTTTCAGTAGTTAGGTCCCTTCCCGTCCCCTTCTTTTTCCTTCTCTCTTCCTGTACCGGGTTTGCTTTTTCTTTATGGTTGTGTGGCAGTTAAGCATTGGTGTGAATCACTGATGTATTGCTGTCTACGATGATGATGAGACAAGCTGACAGTACAGTTGTAAACAGAGAGGTCAAAATCAAACTACAACACAGGACAAGATTCAGAGTTGTGTCGAGATGCTTGATAGTAACGGTCCAGTGCACAGCTCACACTCAGTCGCCAGCAGCATGATGATCACAAGTAAATCAGTGGGGGCAATAATTCCTGCATGACAGACCACATATACCACGTCCACAAGAAAGTGTTGTGAGTCTGCGCGGTTCTTTATCAAACAACCTCAGCGACTGAGTGATATAAAATTCCCCGTCCTGATTAACTTATGATGAACATCACTAATCTGCGGTAAGGAACTTCCTTAAAAAAGAAAATATCAAACAGAGTAGCGTCGCCTCTTGTGGATACAGTGCAATTATTCAGTCTAAGGGGATCTTTTTCACTGTGCGACATACTGCAGAAAAACAGAGATTTAACAAAAGACAAGCGTACAACTGCTGCCCGGTTCAGTACACATTTGCTTATTTAGGAATCGTACGCTGTGATCACTCATCCTTATCACACTCCTCTTCCCAACAGACATTGTTCCAGGTGTAAAAAAATTTACTAAGGCTCTTCGTTGTCTTAAAGGACTCATCGCCAGGATTGGTGACGTCCACATGCCTACCGTACATTCTCATCTAGAAGCGATGTAATACCACTTTTATAGCTGGCAATCATGAACCCGATGCTCGTGTTTCTCGTTCTTATTTAACTGTAACGAGCCCAGATGTTCCACTAGTACATACGGTTCCCTACCTTTCAATAAAAACTTTGAACATTCAGATCATACTGCGCAAAACTCCACGAACATCTCTACTTCATTTTTGAACCAAGTCCGAACCCAGTATATCAACAAGATCAATTTACAGTTGATTGGTCTTGGGAGTTCTTCCGTGTACCTACAAAAGTCTCGTTGGTCAATTACCTTGCCTCTAAAAACTTGTGCATTCATCTCTTAGCACCCACCAAAGCCAAGTTCCTGTTCAACTCGTAGGCAAGGCAAACGCCCACACAAGCTCGAACGGTGGGTTCTTTGTTGTACCTCGAGGAGAACAGCTATAGGGCAGCTGAACAAATGGTAACGTCTTCTGAAACAGTTTGTTCCCTTGATGAACTTGAGCAAAACAATGAGAGAACGCAATTTATGGGATGTTCTCCGGAGTAACATTTCGTACGTTCCGATCACACATGGACATGTAACTAATGTTAAACGAGTCAAAATTTCCCACAGCGGAAGTCATGGCTTAACGGATTAAACAGACAGACACCAAGAATGAAAATCAAAACTATGGGACTGCCGACTACCAGGGTAGCCACAGTGTTAACACAAATTGTTTTTGAACACACAGGGGGAGGACTGCGACGGTTAATGGCGAAAGCCTCAGCAAACTGGATTATGCGATTCCGGTTGCTCAGAAAAATCACCGAGAACGTGCCAGAAACTTTGACTGTGTCCTGTTTGTATTATGCGCCTTGCGACGGAAGATGCGGGGTGCCGTCCATCGGTATTTACACAGGCTGCTAGCGTTTCTAATTGCGTCTCCAGCCATTTGGGTACATGTTCCTTGATACGAACATCGGTTTGTCCTCCCTATGTAGCTCATGCTGCAGCTACATGAGTATTTGTATAAACAGTGAGATGTGACAGACTACACTGTTTGTTCGTAACCGGGGCGACTGGTAGTTCTCGTTCGTTGTATTACACACAGCTTTGCAGCGTTTTAAGTTCTGGATACAGCCGCTGTTAGACGCCTCCTCGTCATTGTTGATCAGCTGTCCCCTAGAAACGAGAGTTCTAAATACACCGTCCTCTTCGGTCCCGTCGTCACTTCTACAGTTGGGATGATGGCTTTGCTGTACTTTTTAATACATCGCAGAGGGCACTCGTTGACCTGTAGAGTGTCCGTCAGCAAGCATAACTCTAGCTGCTGACTGTCTTCAGCGCAAATCCTCCGTGCCCTATGGAAAAGCGTCCTGAATAGACTTCTCTTATGCTGCACCAGACAGAAGCTTTCGAAGTGCATGTACTGTCCAGTCCAGGTAGGTTTCCTGTAGACGGATCTCCCTACTGTGCCATCTGGCATTCGAGTGACTAGAATGTCCAGGTACGGAAGGCAGTCATTCGCTTCGCCAGCTGATGACATTCCTTCATAATTACCAATCTCAAGTACGCCGGCATTACCGGTACCCTTATTACGTCCGCAGTTGGCCCATTAGTGTGCAACCGCAATTCCGACCAACACTCTCATAATGTCATAATTTCTAGAAGTCTTTCAATTTCCGCAAGTTGTCCTCCTAATAAGGAGCTGGTCAATCATCTTCTGGATCGTTACGACTGTCTGTTGTGCCGCTTGTGACCTTCTTAAGTCATGCTTCGGTTCGAAAATGCCAACCTTGATGGCGTCTGAGGTCGTCCTTGGATGGCGCTCGGAGAAGTAAACCAGTAACGTAGTTTTCTGTTCCAGACACGGCGAAAGTACAAAAAAAGACTACTGCAGTCTCGGAAGAATTCCGTCAGCCTAGTTTAGTCCCAAACTTTGCTGTCGGTCTCCACGTGGAAACGTCGCCCAAGGTAATGTCCCCAACTTCTCTAGATCTAACACCCTTTTCAAACACCCCTTTTCTGTAGGCGAACAGCTTCGATCTGAGGGTTTCGATATTCGACTGACATTAAAAACCACCTTTTCGTCTTAGTAAGACCACGAGTATTGAGTAATTGGGGTTTGTTGCTGTTGTATCTCTACTCGGGTTTCAACCAACAGTAAGCCTTACGGGCAATAACAACGGCAGATAGAACACGCGACTCAGTAGAAGTACATACTGTATTGTCGCATTTAAAGGCGGTAGAGTCATTTTAAGTGCGTGAACGAATGAGCCGTTGGTCGTTGAAGGTGTGGCCAATCAGAACGCACCTAGAGCATTGGCACGGGTGCGGGGCACACAGGCGGCCTTTATGCGTATAAAACAGTTGCGACTAGAAAATTCTGTCTAGCTATTGAGAAGTTCGAAGTAAGTTGTCTCTTTTTCGTCAGTTGGATTTCTACAAAAGCCTGGCCGGCTCTTTTTGACAGTGGGAACAGTACCACTTTCTAGAAATTTCATACCAGCGGCTCGCGAGGCCGGTCAAGTTTAACAAAACGACAACGGAAAACAACGCGGCCAATAAACTGTCGAAACACCCTCTTTGATGTTGACACTGGGAGGTCTCAGTCTTCAAAGGTTTCTTGGGCGGTTGTTGGATCACAGCTTGCCCGACGTGCAATTAAGTGATACCGCTGGTCGACTTTGAACTATTGACCTATAGACCCGCTTGTTTAACCTCCCACAATACAGCTGAAACTTACTATATGCTCTGCCTCGTTGACGCTGTAGATTACGACATCGTCTCCACAGGCAAAAATATTGAGTAATCTGTCACACTACGAGCGTCAGTCGTTTGAATGCGAAAGGAGCACTCGACAGTTCAAATGGCATGCTTGAACCGATACAGTTTTTCTACAGCCATAAAAGCTGTTTCAAAGCGATTCTATTGCTCGTTTGGCACTTGCTAATATCATAATCGCAGATGCATTCTGTAGCCTATCGAAGTTTCCCTATACCGCTAAATCGGCCATGACTTGATTGATTGTAATCTCGTTGAGTCTTCTGAAGTCGATACAAGATCGGAGTTTCCCATCAGGCACCTCTACCAAAAAGACAACGGAAGTGAATGAGCTATCAGCCCCTGCGAAAATTTCTTCCTTCAGCTGCAGCCAAATTTGTTGACGGATGTGTGCTGGAATTCTCCTGCAATTGAACGGTCCAGCTTGTTTTGGCTCAATCGGGACTCCACGTTTAATCCAGTCGCACTGGTCGTGCAAGCCTTAGTCCACAATGAAAAATTCTGAGTTTGCATATTGCTCTTTCCAGTGGCTGGGTACCACATGTTTGGATCGATTTAGGTGTGTTCGGTTGAATTTTTTCGGGCTGCTGTTCACACTTCCTCACCAGTGAAACGACCTCATTCTTTGTTTGAAAATCCATGTTACAAAACAATAATGGTTTCTACACGGTAAAGAAAATCTGTTCTCAGTATAATTCGAAATACAGAGGGGAAAAAACAGAAAGCCTATTTGACTGCAAGATCACTGATTCGGATGTCATACGCTGCCCGACAGTTCACTGTGAGGGTAAATTCACTGTTCCAACGACTAACGCATACGACCGAATGACCTTTTCGGGCCTTGGTGCAATCAGTGAAATCACCGCCCGATGTCATTCAGGCAGTATTTCCAGCTATTACTGACTACCACTCTAGCCCGAACTGTCATCTTATGATTATGATTACCGGATTGTCCTTCTCAAACAAAAAGCTCGGGGAAACGTTTATCTAAGTGCTATTTTTTCTTATTTAATGCCCAGACTTTGCTAAGGCCCAATTCTTCCGCATTTTCACCACACGGTACTACCATTTTCCCACATCCTCCTCAACTAAAACACCACCAAATCCTGGATCAACTTCGCAGTGCCATCCGAAGTTATTTCAGTATATACGGTTCTTCCGCTTTGACCTCACTGACCATTAGGGAACTTTCATCCAGCGATTGCCGGGCTGCATCGTCCGTTGCACGATGAACAATCTTGAGCCGCTCCCAGACTTCTGATGGCATCCCCACCATGCACCAACCAATCGGCACGCGTTATTCCAACATTCTGTCCAGCTACGATAAGGCGCTTGACAACGCTGTCTGCAGTGACACGGTATAAACGACAGCGTTGTCTCCAAAGCCAACGTGGGTGCTGTTGAAAATCAACAGAACATCCGGACCTAGTGATCACCTTACAGCCGGAACCATCTAAGCCTCTTCCAGCACCGTTCTTCACTACCTCTTGAGGAGCGTTCGCGTGACCACAAGCTTCGCCGGAAAGATCTTGAGTCTGACTACCTCAGCTACGCCCTCAAAATCATCCAACAAGCTCAGAATGTCCTCATGGTCGAAATCTCGCTGACACCGGATTTTTATCCCCAGTGTTGTTCATGGAACCAACTGTGGTGGGCCAAGAAAGAGGTGGTATCGACTTTAACAGCACTTCGAACAAAAACACTTGAGTGTACAAAAAAGATAACCCCGGGACGCCACAGTTGTCACTGGTAAACTAATGTGTGAGAAACCATTTCTCGCTAGAGTACACTCCAGTGTTCTCGTATTTTCTTTCCGGCTGTTTTAATACAAAATATATGCCCAACTACTCAGTGGTAATAGAGTAAGCTCGTTCATCCTGATTATACAAAGTTCTGTGGTGAAGAGGAATATTCTCCACAGAAGTAAGTTTTTAGGGAGCGATTTATGGTCACGCTATGTTGACCAACGCCAGTTACTGGGAAGGCATCCAATTCCGACTGCATTAGAAGAAACCATTGGCTGAGATTTGGAGTTGAATATAAATCCGGGAAAATGCCATGGATTATCATCAAAAACAGAAACATTGTTGAAAAGCATGAACGTCACAGAGAATGAGAATGAAAAACTCTATAAAAAAAACTGACCAAGTGTTACGCTCATTTTGAAGTTCATACGAAGACAAAATCGGTGTTGTGTTTGTAAGTTTGACAGGCCGATTTCGACCTCTGGGTAGAAGAGTAATAATTAAATATTTCTTTCCACATTCTGTGTTAGCTAAACGTCACACCAAATGTGAGAGAAATTTTTTGAAAAAAAGTTGGTTGTGCATTTTTTCAACGCCGCCTATGACAGTAGTGCTGTTCTAGATGTGGTTGTGCACTTAAATCATACCTGATAGAAAGTATCATCTATAACTGTTTTGCCATACTTTCATAACTAGATAATCCGGCCAGTTCATTCAGAAGCTATCGAATGCATATCGGAGTATGCATTCGGAGAATGCATATCGGAGTATATAGGCATTAGCTTTTCTGAGAGTGCCTCATTGTGTTAGGAGTTTCGTGAGGACAGTGAGTTGATTCCAATATGAGTAAATACGTCAGAACCATTATCAGACAGTGGAATACAATGATTGATAAGTCACTTATACGTCAATGATAAGAATGGTAATGAGTTCAAGAAATGAGAAGGCACAAGAGATACTAAATGGGGTCAACTATTTAGCAAGTTTTTATCTACACCGAAACCGTACGACAGTTTCCATGGGACGTAGCTATGGACAAACTGATCAGAGGGACAGCCTTGTAATACAGGATTCATAAATTGCGTTATTGGGAAATGAAGAAACAGGAAACAACAAATATACATCAACCATCGTTTTTAATTGTACTCTTTGCGTCATCCGAACGAAGCCGCCTTCACAGAACTTGCATTTTAATTCGTTACTGAGAAGAGGTGTTACAAATGTGATAAATTATGGAAGAGTCAGTTGGCCTTTCGCTAGATCCGAAGCAGCGACAGAAACAACACGCCCAAACGCGGCGGGCGCTGTATCAACTGAGCAATGTAACTATGCCGGGAACTCAGAAATTTTATAGCTAAACTCAGCTACCCATTCAATCCACTGTGCCACACGGAATTAACGGAGTGATCTCGGAGTTTGACTATTTAGGCTAGGTATCTCAAACAGCTTTCAGTGGATCCAACAACGTCACTGCTAAGCACCTCAATTGTTATTGATAGATAATCTGCATTTCGTTATAAGTATGTTTTTGATTCTGGTTTACAGAGGTCAATTCTGAACTGGCAAACAGACAGCTTTCCTCGTGAAGCAACTACACCAAAGTCATTCTGACCAACATTATGCCACTGTTCAAATCCATGGGCTTGTTTTACACGCGGACACAACCTTAGAAATGTTAAGAACAACATATACACCACGTGTTGGTTTATCTCACATGTTTCCGCTCAGAAAGAAGCAACCTTTGCGGAAGGGAAGTTTGATAATCGCCCATGAGTGCCTCATTTAGGAAACGACTATTATTTCCATGTGTGTAACTGTAATTCCACCCAGCAGTTGTAGGGCAACAACAATCTGCTGTTGATCACAAAAGATAGGGCGCTCGACGTTCACAGAAGTTGTTCTCCAACATCGATTACCGATAAGTCGGCCGAGCACAGTTTGCTTGATTCTGAGTGTACATTTGTAGAATTTTCTAATTACATCATTCGGGACTTTAAAACACTCCAAGGAACTAACAAGAAACTCCTACGATGACAACTTCCGGAATAAGTCAGAGAGCGTTCTGACTGCTTGGCTCATTCAAGCAGGCTGGTGCTTACTCAATAGCTACAAACGAAGTATTTCGACCACATAAGTCATTGAGCGACTTCCTCTGTGTTCACTACGGTTAACTGAATTTAAAAATAGTCTATTCTTACAAATCCATGAAGTTGATGCCACGTAACAATAGAGTAGGATAGTAATATCTGGATGTGCACCTAACAAGAGTGTAGGAATTTACGGTCACTGCATCGTGGTAGACACCGTCACATTTATCACCCCTATAGTGGTGAGTCAGGCTCTGAAAAGTTTAGATTTTGTGGTCACTCATTGAACAAGCAAACTGTGTTGTTACGTAACATTAACAAGAACTTACTAAAGCATTACTAGTCGGAAAATATGGGCCAGTTTGTGTGCAGAGAAGGCACCGACGTAATCAATCTCTTTGCCAAGAAACTGTACTATGAGAGCTCAACGGATCAAAACCATTTGGTTCGTTCGTTCACGTGTTCTTGCTGTGTGCAGTTCGTGTAAAACCTACAGGTTTTGTGTTAATGACTGATGGGAGTTGATCGAGATTTTGACGTCTGGCGACGTCATTAATGAATTACAGGAGCCATGAACGTTAAAACTATATAATATTACTGTTTAGCTCTATCAATGACGATGTTGTTACGACCTGTTCACTTTTCGGAATAACTACAAAGATCACTGCTAGCTGACTTACACAAGCATAAGTAAGGGGGCTTAGAATAGTGAAAAGCATAAAGCAATCACATTGCAATCTACTCCAAGGGAAATACCGCTTATAAACATATTGACCATAAAGGTTTACCATGTAATGTAACAGAATTGGCGCATTTTATTCATGCACATGACATGCAAACTCGATTACTAGATGACAAAAAAGACTGTCTAAATGTAAGGATTACGATCAAACGGACGACTTGAAATTAACCAACTGCCCCACTAATCACCAGTAGTGTAAAATATCGCTCAGTAGGTTTAATAAGATTGGAGATTCCGACCCGTATCAGAAATCCCAATCATGGGGCTATCGGTTGGAGTTAACAGGACAGCTACCGTGTCTCTCTCAAGAGGATCGGAGACCCTGATCATTACTTGCAACTGAAAATGGTTAAGCGTTCAGATATGATAATCCGGTTGTGCCTAATGTGAGATCAGTAGTGCAGTAGTCAACATGATTTTCTTATGAAAGCGCGGCCGGGATTCTAATTCTGTACGTGTAGGTGGTATACACTACTGAAGACCTCTAACACGAACGAAATTCGAGTCTTGTGCCTCTTTTCGAAAGAGGTTGGCTGGAAAGTTTATCTGAATGCGGAGGGTGCAATCCAGCATACTGACTATTCAAAATTAAACTTGAGTGCATCGAAGAAACACCGCAAGAGTTTAACAAGAGGAAGTCAGTCTTCGAAGTCAGCCTTTCGGCAAGTAAGACTGTTAGAAATATTTATCAGAAAGTGCACTGTAAAAATGCGTTACGTTACATAAAGCGAACTGGAGTGCAGCAATGGGATATAAATTCTTATTCAACAATGAGGACTCCAATTTCATAGCCAAACACTAGTGTTTTACGGTCAAGTTAACTATGCGACATTACTCTGGAAAAAAGCGTCACTATGAACTGGCACTTACATTAATGAGCATAGTGCAACCGACACTATCAATGAAAGACCAATATGATGCATCCAGAATGATGAACTGAATTGTGCTAGTTTCCGGGGTGGCTGTTGAATCGTTCGCTTTCCTAATTCCCTATAAAAAGCAAAGTGAGTTGGGAAAGGGTATGTAATTACTTTGTTGTATTGTATAGCGCTGATTCCCACACATAATTGTTGACATTTTGTGCAGCGAATGAAAGACACCTCCGAACAAAAAATATACACACCCAGGTTTCTTTGCAAGTGTAAGTGTGATGAGAAAGTACGTTTATTTTCAAAGTTTTTGGTCTAATTGCAAAAATATGAACAAAATTTGTTTCCGCTGATAAGAGAAAGTGTCATTTGAAACATAAATAGTACTTCCGAACGAGAGCGCAAACAGTCGAAATGGTTATGTTCCAAAGTTAAATTCTATGATTTTGCAAAAGAGTTAAGTGTGTGCTACTGGAGTTCCCGAGAAGAACCCGCGACTGATAACACACTGTTTAGTTGACAAACACCCTGAAGTCTGGTATGCCCCAAATGGCTGCTACTCAATCACACAGACTTCATTTGAATTGAATTTGAGGTACAATCCAGTTGCACTTTGTTGTGACCTGTTGAGTAACCACGTTAAGTGAGAATCCAGAAGAAGTGGTGTCATTGTTTAGACGTAATTCTCCTCTTTACCCAGAATTCTGAGGATCAATATTTGCTTAAAAATAGCAGCACGCAGAAAATGCATTTCATCCACACACACACAACGATTTTCCAAACGGACTTGAAACACATCCCACTTGTTCACGTACAGCGAGCATTTCACGAGATCACAGTGCAGATGATTTTCCTTGATACACAGAGCCACATTATTACCATAAGTGTAAAATCAACTCACTTCATAGTTGGCTATTTTGTCTTCGCCCACAACCTTCACGCTTTTGGGAATGGCATAACAACAACACAATCGCTGATGTCCATGGGCTGACAACATCCTATTGCACAGTGGTCTGTCCAGTTTAGAAGTGGGTTCTACTCTACCTAACTTGTCCGGATCTAACGAGGTCTGTTGAATAATCCAATCACGTGAATCTTCTGCATTTGCGTAGAATAGTGGTCCAACTGAGCGGAGAATAATTATTCCTTGAGACCGCCTTGCCTGAAAAAGTGTGGAAAACATATGAACAGTGAAACATGTAAAATGCATGGTTGACGAGACGAAGAGCAAATCATATTAGTTAGAAGTGTCGGCCTTGTCAAGTTGACTCTCACCCACATTTATCCACAATTGTTGCAGTATAGGCAGCCTCTGTTCACGAAATTGTGCACTCCGAAACCTGAACATTACTCCCACTGATTATGGCTCATCTACAATACGCACATCTCTGTCCAAACCGAAACAGAAAAGCTGATCGCGTACGTGTGAGAATAGCGCGTTACCTACTAAAAAGAACAGGCTACCCACAACTACTTATGACGAATTGTAAAGAAGAAACCTCTTCAAAAATGTCAGAAAGCCACCTTTCATTGTCGACATTGACAGTTCTCGTTCATTCCAAATCACGCGCCGATCGATATAACTGTTACCCACTGGATTTATCGCACTCCTGATGTTTCACCGGAGGCAATATTAAAGGGTTTCATACAGTCTCCCAGATGATCGAAGTGTCTGCAGCAATTCAGTGAAATTTTTACCGGCACACAGCATTTAATGAAGCGCGAAACTGTACATCTTATACAACCGTCCTAATTAAGCTTTCTCTAAAGATATATCTATATCCTCAACCAAATCTACATAAACATTCGATTGTAAGGACGGACTCTTATACTTTATGGCTATTACTTATCGAAATCGACGGTTTGCACTGAGAGAACCCATGAAGCTGAACAAGGTTGAGAAACTAGACCATCATTATTAGTAACATCGTTAGTATGTTGCATTATTTAATTATCCTTCAATTTCAGAAGATTGGAGAATGTAAAACGCTGTACTGCTGATGTCACTAATTTGAAGCGAGAACGAATCTCGAACCTTCCAGTGCCCTCAGTCGGAAATGAGCAGCAAAAAACGCATATAACAAATGTGAATGGTGTGCAACGTGTAACAATCTCGATCCTACGCTGCTCACAAGTGCGGATAATAGTTGCCGAAGTGTGAGAAGAAATTGAGGAAACGGATCGATTTGAGATAACATAGGTAATACTCCCCCTATCGCTGTTTGATGAAGAGAAACTGTAAATAAAAGTTAGTTCCATTCTTCAGGTGGAACATAGTGTTGCAAACGTAAAAGTGACAAAGGTTAGTTACCTACCAAATGTGTGAAGACTGTACTGTTGATGGATTCGGTCAAGCCTGTCTCGAGCCGCAGTGCATGATATTCCCTGATCAGTTTTAACAAACGTCTCGTCGTGCGACGCACACATTCTACCGCACACAAACATGGATTCGTCTTGAACATGGAGTTTGTCTTTTACGCACAAATTCAACAAAGGAGATGCGCCAAATCAACCGTACAGCGATGCTGTCGGAAGTGAGCGTCTAGGGGTCTGATGAAGTTGACGGTTGTGTCTATGTTGTAATATCACTCTTAAAAGGAAGGCGGGTGAAAACAGATTCTCTTTGCACTATGGTAATCGAACTCCGTACCTTAGTCATAATCATGTTTCGGATCATAAGACGAGCCGGACACTTATTTTGCTGCAACACGTTGGCGACTGTCTCTAGTTCCCGGCCTATTGTGTTTGTAGAGCAAACATGTTTCATGCCCGGTCTGTGTTGCTCTACGACGGACGAAAGTTGGAAGTAACCATCTAGGTACCTGTTCAGACTCACACCTAGAATGTAAAATGAGTCTTCTGACTCCGTTTCAGAAGTAGACGTGATGGTGAGGTACGCCTCACTGAATGAGTGAACGACAAACTGCTAATAGCCTGACCCAGTTGTTGACGTTCACGCCTGCTGATGGAAATATCCGATAGTAGTAGGCCCAAAGGAGATTTCACTGCGACACAGTTCGTTGTTAAATTTAAACTGGACGTTCATGATACATCAAAGAATATCATCTAGTGTGACTTAGGACGGGTGTGATAAAATCCATCTACAGCACAGTCTTCGCACGTTTAGTGGATACCGATCAGCAGGGTCGGTCTCACTCAAGCGTTCGGAGTAGTTAGTAGTTTGCAATATCTCATTAGAATCATTAAAAATAACAGTGAACACACAGTGGACAGGCGACGTCCGGTGGGGACGAAAACGAACCATGGCAAACCCAAGACCATACTCTACGGTTCATATCACAAGTTAGCTTGGTAGTCGGTCCACATTATTAATGCTGCTGAAGGGTTCAATATATTGCCCAAACAGCCGATTCAGGCTCATCTTACGGACGAATTTCCATCGTTTCACAAGCATTTGGTTGACGTTTTCGACGGCTGACTGTGCACGACGATTGACTTTGTGTTGGAAAGGAAACTAAACTTAGTCAGCGAAGGTTTACTTTTTTGATGGGTTAGTTTCCATTAATTAGCCTGTGATTCTCCGGCGTAGGGAGAAAGACTGTCACCTATGCTGCTGCATTCAAACCTCAATCGGATCCAACATATGCATGTATAACCTGATCGATAGGTTTCAACCATATCGTCCATCCGTTCTGTCTGTAACCTTCAGATCCGTCTCTACAGATGTGGTTCGAAATACACTCCCAGTTTGCTACCGGAATTATTCTCAAATCCAGTTCTTCCGCAATTGGCATTAGTGAGAAACATCGTCATACAACAGTCACGAACCGTTAGAACTTAGCGACTACGGATTAAAAACACTCAGAACAATGGCAACACCAACAGATAAGTAACAAAACTGTTAGAACACGAAAACTGGTAGATGCAAGCATTTCGTATTGACTCGTCAGTACCAAATTTGCAATAACATGAAACGGGTTTTTT